>JBAJNP010001880.1:25394-54573 GCA_036877545.1 Yasuhikotakia modesta | reverse complement strand
TATCCCCACACTAAAGACCACTTCTGTTAATTTCATATTTTGAGATCATCAGTAGTGAAATAATTACTCCGTGTAAATATGTCACATCTATCACTAAGAGTCAGTCGGCCGGGCAGTAAGAATATGGATATGCTTGAAATGCGCAAAATAGGCTAAAACCAGCAGGACACCAAAGCAAGACCTTTTATTTTATTTGCTAAAAATGCTTGATCTTTTGTTTTATGCACTGCAGGACACTTCCTGTTTTGCCGGCGTTTCTTCCTCCTCTGAAAAAAGTAAAACAAAAAAGTTATCCTCTGTTCATAAAAGACATGATTAATGTAGAGAGCAAATAAACGGAAATTTGACATCTACTGAAAAGGGGCCTCTTTGTAAAATGAAGCCATTGAGAACAATGAGCCATGCGGAGCCATTTTGGACCTGCCAAATAAAGTTTGACTTCTGTGGCGGCCACAGATGCTATGGCAACACGCTCTGACAGGGAGTTTATTTTCTCTAAGCTCTGGTGGAATATTAATAACTGAGGTACATATCCTGCCAAGTGGATTTGGATGGGGCATAATCGCAAACTGCGCGGGAAACAAGTCGAATGTCAAATCTGTTGAGCTCCTGGTATTCCATCATATATATATGCTAACCGTTTGCGTTTGTCTCTTGCCATTTTGGCTTTGTGAGAGCCTGATATATATTAGTGTTGCAATAGGTTATTTTCAACTTTAATAGCTCAGAGGCTTGTTTAAAACAACAATAGACTGAATTAATCTCAGTGGTTCAGATTTGGAAGAAGAAAAGCGTTTTCCTTTCCTTTTCAGGAGGAATGTGTCAATTTACTTTTCCCAACAATCACTTATTGCCTAATATGTCTTAGTAATAGCACATTTGTATTGTAAAACACACAGAGACGCATCCAGCGTATTGTTATTGCTAAGCCAGCACCACAGTTTTGATTCCTACAGTTCTGTGTTTGTGTAGAATCCCTCAAGGCCTGTGAGTTTGGCTGTTTTCTCAGGGTGGGAGTCAGGTAGCGCAGCCAGAGGACGCTGGGTCTGGTCTCTCAAGTGTGGGGACGGCTATCTCACATGTGTTTGACACTGTGTCAGGCCACAAAACTCCCACCAAAGCACTCAGGCATTGGGGATGTTATGTTTTCCCCAGCCCCTAATCATTTTTGGCCCTGGACCCACTTCCTGTTCGCAATGAAATGGCTCAGAAATGCCATTCCTCTGATACAAGAGAGAAAGAGAGAGAGAAAAAGAGGTTCTTCTGCACTCTGTTTGCAAGATAGTGACAGTGACCTGTTTAAATAGTGACGGCCTGACTCTCACGTTTGCAAATCCCTTGTGTCAACATAACTGCAGACATTTTCACAGTAATACAATTTTAGAACATGCGCTCTCTCTCTCTCGCTCCCCTACTTGTTGAGCTGGAATGCATCAGGCGACAGGGGAGTGTAAAGGACACACTTTTCCCACATCGAAGTCGCGGCAGGCTTTTCGGACTTCGGCCCCTAAAAATAGCCCAGTCCAGTTAACTACATCTGTACTCCCCTCATCTGCAATCGGAGGTCAATCGGAGGCGCCACGTCTCGTTAACACAAACAAGCAATACGTCTCAAACTTTTTGCATTTTTATGTGGCGCTCACGGCCTCGCATCAAGCGTGTTTATAATTCGTTACAATCCCTTATAATGTTCCGTGCGCCAACACAGCATTGTAGATGCTCAAATCTAGCGAGCGATTCAGTATTTTATGGGTTTGATTTACATAACCCTCATCCAGACCACATCAAAGCCTCACGCAAAGAGTAAAGACCACGTCAAAAGGTTCCCTGAAGCAATGTGATGTCTTGAGAGGATTCAAAGCAAACACACACTGCCCACAGAAGTCCTCCGTATGGAGCCTCTCTCTTTTTTCCGCTCCCCCCACCCTACCTCCCCCACTTTTCCCTGCTCTTACAGGGGTGTTGAAGTGACTGCGGTGTATTTTTATACAATTCCATCCCCTCTGAAAAGAAGGCGCCTCAATTGGCTTGAACAATGTTTAAATAATCAAGGAGCCCATGTGTCTTTGAACTAATTTCACAAGGAGAGAGATCCAGATGTGGCGTCCCTCGCCCGGTTTGCATTCTGGGTATGAATGCAGCACAAGTGTGAAAGACCTCATCTTGTGGAAGCGCTCGGTTAAAGTGGCTTTGATTTTGTCAACGCTAGCGCTAAAGTGACGGAGGAATAATAAACACTGCGAAAGTAGTACAGATAGACATATTTAAAAGCAGCCAATGAACTTCCAAATGCATGTGACATGCAAAAAAAAACATGTCTAGCAAAAGTTGATATTTGCAGGTACGCTGTCTCTTAAAATGCCTGCTCTGCATTCAGCCAATACACTCAAATTACAATTTATTTCTCCCTGTTGTACCATGTGTTTGTAATTGCCCCAAATGATTCTGCTTAGAAATGTGTGCTCAACATTTTCTTGACTTCTCTTGGGTGTTGAGAGAGACAAACGTGCATATGAAAATTCTGTGCAAAAGGGGCCGTGCGCGATTTCATCAAACGTTTCATTTGTATACATTCATCGGAGGGATATCTCTAATCAGATTTGAAAGGCTTGATTTAAGGATGATGAAAAGGAGACTGCAGGGGGACCGCATTGCCTTTGGCAGGATGAAATTACTGAAATTTGGGAGGCAGTGCTTTTATTTGAGCGCCTGTAACAAAGATAATTTTACAAGGTTTCCGTTCATTAAGTGCTGCTCAGGTGCAGCGCAGACGGGAGCATTTGCATGCGTGCGCAGACACACACACATACGCGCGCACACACGCGCAGAGAAAAAAGCGCAGGGCACGCAGATGCACGGACGTGTGTGTTTGCACACAATATTTGCAAAACCAAGTCAAACTTGAGATGTCAATAAAAAGTCTCAGAGCTGATAAAGGGAAAAATAAAGGTGTGAGATGAACAATAGAATAGAATAGAATAGAATAGAGGAGGTATTTCACATGAAAAATGTCAGCGGTAACAGAGTTATCTAAAAACAACTACCATGTTTCAGGCACACGCACAAACACATTTTCACACACACACGCACACAAACACATTTTCCACACACACACGTATGCGCACACACACATTTTTCACACACACACACACATACACAAACACATTTTCACACACAAACACACACACACTACTCTTTTCTCTGAACTGTGACACAGAGAATGTTGAACCTTAAAGGAAAATAAACGGGCCACTTCTCAGCTGCTTGGGCTCTTTCCCAAACTTTCACATGAGAAACAGAGGCAGGAATGCTGAGGAGCAGCTCTCTCTCTTACACAAGTACATCCTTCTCATGTGTCCCTGCCATAATATACCTTTAATTCAGCCTATTTTTAGACATTTCCTGCTTCTCTGTAGGGCAGGATGGGGGGGCCGTCTGATGTGTGTGTGTGACTTACAGTCAGTCACTCAGTTCCACAGGGAAATGGCTGTTGTTCTAGCCTGGGAAAAAATGCACCTATCTCGTAAAGTTTTTTGGGAAGAAGAAAAAAAAATGTTGGCCAGTCATTCTGTAAAAACCCCCAATTTGTACAACACTCAGAACACAGATTTTGCTCACATTGTTTCCCATGATGCATATCAAGGTATGAACGTTGTGTTTCACCTTTGCTCAAGTTTCAAAACTGGGAAATTTTAGGCTTATCTTTAGACACCACAGGTGACTGGGCTGCATCATACAGCATGACATTTTAAATGTTTCTGGGTATATTTGTTCCTTGATATGTTTTGCTGCCTGAAAAACATACTATATTTCCTTAACATTATCACTATTTGTCAAACATAAAAAAGTAAAAAAAAGACACAGGAATATATTTCTAAAATCTATATGCAATTTTTTTTGCACTTATGTCATAAAGGTTCAGATGTTTAACCAACAACATAGCAGATGCAACTAAAATTTAGTGTTGCACCATTTTTCTAATTAACATAAAATCTATATTGTGTCAGGAAAAAATGTCAGAATAGCATCAAGAAAAGGATAATAACCATAAAGAGGGTGCAGGGTAATTGGGCTACAAGCCTGAGATCAAAATGACAGAATGAGTACAGACTGTACAACAATCTACATACTATTTTAATGCATACTTCATGTTTCAAAGCCAGAATGGCAAAATCACTCAGCAGTAATGGAGATGTGGTCAAGATCAGCTCTTTAGAGGGGCCTTATGCTGTGTGTGTGTGTGTGTGTGTGTGAGCTGGGCAGCAATATGAGGGTTTCCCACCAAACACACATGCAGCCTTTTTAAGTGCTCGTGTGTTAACTAGCCTCCCAGATGTCAGGGCGCACTCAGAGTGACATCAGGCGATCCCGGATGAAGCCAGGACCAGCAAAGAGGCTGGCACATTCCAGAGGTGGGCATTCCCCAATTCTAGAGAGAGAGAGAGAGAGAGAGAGAGAGAGAGAGAGACTTGGCTTTAAATTGGTAGCCAATGAGTGGTAATGTTCCGTGAGCATTATTAAAACACAAAGGCTTTGAGGATTGAGAATGCCAGAGAGGAGAACGAGAAAAAGTGAGAAACAAGAAAGAAAGAGAGAAAACAGGGAAATTACCAAAGACAGAGTCAAAAAAGTAAAAGAAAACAGTGTAGAAGAAAATGAGGGTGTGTTATGGATACAGAAAACTAGAAAGAAACCAAAAGAAAGAATGAAGAGAGAGAGAGAGACAGAAAGAGGGAGAGAGAAAGGGAGAGAGGTGTGTCTTGAGAGACGTAACAACTGAACTATGCTGCTCTTGGCAGCGCTGGGCCGGAGCGATGGAGCCGGAGGCGTCACGGCGCCACCTCAAAGAACGTTCCGGCGCAGCCACTCACTCGGGCGTTCACTCCCAGCACATGGCATTCATTTACGGGGGGGCTGCCGGCGAGCACGGGCTGCTGTCTCCCCTCACAAAGCCCAGCGGTGCCTGGGCAATTAGGAGGCCGCAATTACCCGGGGTGGATCTCCTCCAGAACGTGGCCAGAAGTTACTGCGAGACCCTGCCAAAGGGCTCTGAGGGAAGTGACAGGGAGGAGAACAGCGAGGCTCTCCGCGCACTTGATTTACGTGAGGAAAACTTTTGGTTTGTTGTTTGTGGAAATGGATTTCACTTGAGCCATTTAAGTCAAAGACACAAACACATTTGAGGCTCGGCCTCGGGGTGATAAGGATAATTAAAAATGTGCATAATCCACATCCTCTGAGTGTCGAGGCAAATACATGGTGTGACATCCTCCCCTTTGAGATGTCTTAGAGGTCTCCGATGGGCGCATTTCCTCACCGTCCCACCAGCCATAATTTTTAATGCCAGAGATTCCTCCCAATGTTTGTGTTTCCAGTGTGGATGGAGTTTATTCAGATGATCTGATTCTTGTGTGAGTCATAAAAGCTATGAGGTCATGAAGAAAATGAACATGTCAAGTGCAAATTCAGCAGGTTTGCTCTCATTTCAAGACCCAAAATCTTTTAGCATCTTTTAGGTCATTAAATTTTAGTGCAACCCTAAACACTGACTAAATTAACTTTACATTAAAACATACATTTAAAAAATGTATATGTATATCCTCCTCTTGAAAAAAACAGAGCTGTGACATTGATGACTCATCATACACCACATAGTATAAGAATATTAATACCACTAAAACCACTGCAATCATTTAACACATAACAAATAATGGCAAATCACTTTGGTTGTGACAAGCTGTACCTAAATTCAACAGGACTAAAGCCACTATACTTAACACTTTTTATCCAAATTTAAACATTATTAAAAAGTTGTGATCAGAAAATAGTGAAAGTTACTCATTTTACCTGAACTGAACACATTTAACACGATTATGTGCAGTGTTACTTATTTAATCACCAGCCATGCCTCAGTGCTCCTAAATAACATTGCAGAGCCTCTATTAGTGTGTGTTTAAACCTACATTAATGTCAGAGGAGCAATGAAGAACACAGTTTAATGAGACATGATCATAAAGCAAGGTCTTCAAAGTGGATTCTAATCCCTTTGGCAGACACACACTCGAACGGTTAAAAGTGAAGTGTTAAAGAAGCCCACACATGTGAGCTGTAATCCCTCTGTTTCCAACCTGATTTCTGCTTCATAATCCTTAAGAGCTTCAGAGGGAGATGAAGGAGGACACGTCTCAGAGGAGCATTTTCCATAAAGAATCAAAAGAGGTTAAAAAACAGGTTCCTCTCAAAGGAACCAGAATTTGGCCTTCATGTACAAACAATATTGCTGCAAAAATGAGACTGCTTCATTGTTGATGAAGCCAAATGTAAATAATACAGAACAACTGGAAGGAAACTCGGTTAAAATAACAGCTTGTTACTTAAGCAGTTATGGAAAGAATTAAAAAGATCAGCTGATGATGTCATACCATCATATTTTAAAATCACAGATATGTATAAAAACACAGGTTGGATGATTTGAACTATTTTCAGGGAGATTATTTTTACATGCAAAATGGGCAATAAGTTGCAAATAAATTAACTCTGAATTTGCTATTCAGAGAGTGAATGAGTCTCTCTTGACGCTCTAAGGTGAAAGCAGCAAGTCAGCATAAGTTCTGTACTGCATAACTAATCTGACGTTTATACAAACATTCTGCTCAATTTTCAGGAGAAGGGAGAAGTGAATGCTCTGCTGGACAAAGTGAGCTTTTCTTAAAGCCAATCTTTGTCAATTATCTCACAATAAGCCTTGAGAGACCTGAGGCGCTTCTAGTTTAACTTTGCTCTGCTCTTCTCAGCAAAGTCTTCCTGAGGAACTTAAGTGGGAACATACATTACTTTCATCATGAGATGATGCTGTTTTTAAAGCACTGTTGAATTGCAGCATTGGTCTTTCAGTTATGTATTTAGTAGACACTGTTATGTAAAGTGACTTACCTGATATACACTTATATATAGAGAAGAAGAGATATATAGTTCATGTGTTCCCTGGTATTGAACCACAGCAACAGGAACTACAGGAACACAATAATAGAGTTTGAGAGTTCCTGTAGCCATTTTAAATGTGATCATTCCTGTAACTCCCTTCTAATGGTCCACATCTGTCTTTAGTTAGCCTAAAAATCTTTCTATTTTTAATGATCAGGATGCATTGAACGACAGTCACTGTTAGTAAATAATTGCTATATTTTGAATGAAGAAAAATGTATAAATTTGGCCCTTAATGCACTAACCGTGCGCCACAGCTTCATCTCTAAAGTGTTATAGATGGCAGCAGTCAGCAAAGATTTGTCCACTCTATAAAAATTAATGAAATAAGAGAGAAGTACTCAGAAAATCTATATGGAACAAATCCAGCTGTCATCATTTTTTACTGCACAGCTCAAAGAACATTTACAGATATAAAGTGCATAGATGCACATAAAGACATTTTAAAGTACCTGTCAACCTGACAAAGTCCAGATAAAGGGAATATGGGAATATGGGAATTCAGTTATAGATCACTGAACAGTGACAAAGTTTCATCTTTATTTGACAGGGAAAGTACCGCTGCTTAGCACGGTAAGCGCTTCTCTGTGCTGTAACACAGCTTACTCTCTTACATCTATGGCAGTTTTAATGAGATAATGACATTATAATCAGGATGTGAAAGAGACAGAAACCGAGCTTCGGGGAACGAGAGAAGGAAAGCAAAAAACAGATAAAGCAAAGATGAAGGAGAGGAAATGCAAAATGACGAAAGAGTGCTAACGCAGACAGCGAGACGCCACACTGCCTGCGCAGACAAATAGCCCATCCAAACAGTGTTTGCTTGTCATGCGCTTGTCTTTTGTGGCCACTGACAGGGCATGTGGTGGGAGGGGCTTTGATGATGTCAGTCATGTGGGACTTGAAACAGGTGGAGGGTGTGCAAACTCTTGAATTCAGTCAGAATTAACGTAATTTTGGATATTGAGTAATATAGGACATTTGAGCTCTGATTTTTCACCAGCGATAATGTCACTCTATTTTTACATTACCATGTACCAAAAGTAAACAGTGTATTGAAACTGGGGAACTTTCTATTCTTCACTCTATTGAAACCTAACTAGTACCACATACTAATACGAAACCTGCTATAAGGAAATTGGTGGTAGTCATTTGTTGACAACCAGTTTAGCCAAAGGGGTGTCACATTTCCTCATAGTCACTTTTAGCAAGTATTTTAGCAAGCTAATTGTGATGCACAAGAGGCTTGTAATAGTTTACTGTAACTTTGATAAGCAATAAAAATGTTTAACATCACCAGCATGACTTTAGCTGTTAGGATAAAATAAGTTCACCACAATAATACCACTTTATTTGTGTTTTCAAAAATGTCTTCCCTAAAAAGTGCTCTTAACTTTTCTTATAAAACTAATAGTGCTTTTGCATATAATGGAGTGTAAATGCAGTGTGGGTATCAGATCCTCAGTGAGATGTGGCCCGGAAGCCTTTGCATGCAGAGCTGCTGTCATTTCATCAGAACTACTCAAACTTTCACAAAAGCCTTTTCTGTGTCTCGCCAGAGACACACTGGGGTTTTATCTACAGCTGAATTAAAGAAGTCGCAGCCTTATAGTCATGAATACAAAAACAAAAAAGAGCCCAGAAATTTGGGACGGATAGGTGAAATCTGTCCTATTTTAATTTAATGACATGTATTAGATGCCAGTTTAGATCATATGCTTATACTGACTTGTTTTAATAATATGTGATAAATAACTAGGAAAATATAAATATTGATTTTCCATTTCTTGAAAGAAAATGTCCTTTTATCTGGCTTTTCCTGTCAGGCCCTCAGCATCTGACATCATTCGTGCTAGGTTTGTCTAGGTGCACATGAATGTTTTCTCAGAACTGAAAAAAACTCTGTTTTTGTTTCTTGCTACAAATGAGGCCGATAAAGAGATCGGTGGGATCAAAACAAACATCAGCTGCTGCGGTACAGCCGCTTCATCAAACGTCTGGGGAGACCACCAGCACTTCCCTCTTGGCTGGAATCCCCACTTATTCAATGTTTGTGTGTGTCCAGCCGACCGGTTGTTTTTCTAAACAACAAACTTGAGAGCAAAAAAGGTAGAGCATGTTTTCATTAATTAGGAGAGCCAACAAGCTTTCACCTGATAAAAACATTTCATGGCCCCCCTTTCCAGGCACCTCAAGTGAACTACGGCAACATTTAGCAAATCTGTCTCTTTGAGACCTCAGTGAGCGCAGCCAGCTGTACTGACAAGTCTTTTTGCCTATGAAAGTGACTGTTGACCTGGCCTGTGTCTTCTCTCAATACGTCCTCCTCCCCTTTTGGCCTTGGGAAAGCTTTGGATATTGCTTGCCGTGCTGAAGCAAATAATCTGGAATTAAAAAATGGATTCCTTACTCCTTATCCCTAGCAACAAGCCTAGTGCCATCTGCTAGGCCGAAAGGGGCCGCCGTCAGTGGGAATTTGGGCTGTTGTGAGGGCTCTGTCACCTGTTCTTCTGTGTTCTTTTGTCTACCAGATAAAGATCCTCCTCAAATGTAAAGCAGTGAATGGTCATTATTCATTTACTGAGGCCCTGTACCATCATAAATGTGTTTAACTGTGTCTAATTAAGTGAGTTTCATTTTTATGCAAGGATAAAAAAAAACATATTAAACATTACGTAGACGCTGAGTTTCTGTTCTTGTAATACAATATATGATTTTGATGAGGCTTGCACATGCAGATGTGACTGTACTTACAGCAATATAAAAAACAGACCTTCCTTTTATTGTGGCAAAAAAACTATATCACAATACACAGCTTTAAATATAAAGAAAAACTAAAAATAGGAAAAGTATTAAATATACACAAATATAGGATACATAGTATTATATTATATGGTATTATGGCAATTTTTATTATATAATTTGTATATTAATTATACTAATTACGAATACTAGGATTTTAATTAGGAATATAATGATGACTGATATAATGATGACACAACACATCAGAACCAACTGCAGAAATGAATGTGCGTCAGACATACCTGTCATTGCATCTAAAAGTTCATAAGTTCGCTCATCTCAGTTGTTTATGAGAGGCTAATGTATCCAGACAGCCCACTAAAACAATATGTACTTCTTCTGAGACTATGCTGAGAATGGCTCAGTTTTAGTCAATAAACATGATCGATGACAGGTATCATATTAAACCAGACCAGCTTACATGGAAATGTCATGTTTTATGTCACCTGCATAAAACATTCTGGAGTACAAAACAGCTGTGCTGTTGTTTTCTCATTTTGCAACTAAAACAAAACTCCTAAAAGGAGCGAGTAGATTAAAAATAGGAAAATGTGAGTGAGTCACTTTAAAGGATTAATCATTAAACTCTTAGGAACTTTTAGGCTGTAGGAAAAGAAGGGTCAGGCAGGCCCATTATCTCAGACAGCCTTAAGCCATGGGTGTCCCATTCACCTGGGGGCCATTGACAGCTGTTGAGTCTCCTTTCTGCTCACTTTAGTACCTCTAATCCAATCAGAAACTCTGTTTGAAACCTTACTCTGTAACAGCACAGATGTCACACGTTTGAAGTTCCATTAACAAATTGTTTATCTATTTTTGCATTCTGTAAATCCACCTTGAGTACAGGTTCTTGAAAAAAAATGCTTAAATAAATAAACTTTTAGACTGTGCAACACTGAAGGGTAAACAATCTGTCACATTTGAAAACACAAGAAAAGAGAAAAATAGTTCTGAAAAATAGAAAAATAGAATCTGGTGTGGTTTTAGAATAAACACAAATATTCTGTGTTTAGAGGAGTTTAAATAGCACATCTCTCAGCCTTCAAAAGAAAAAAGTAGAAAAAATGCAAACTTCTCTGTCAAATGGTAATCAATCAATTGTTAACTGAAGTCTATGCATATATTCTCCAGACGGCTAAATAAATAGACCGTACGTCGACTTTAAAATCCCAAAATCAAGTTGCTCAATTTCAAAAGCAGGTAGTCTAACCACAGCACAATCTTTTGCCTTGAAGACAAAAGTAAGAAATTGCACTCCAGTCTGTGATTACCAAAATCAAAGGATTTGTTTAGGCATAGATGACATAGTGACAAGGGGCATATTGAACCCAGATGGACCAGTACCGCGAGTCAAGATGTGCTCATCACTGGAATCAGAGCTCTACCTCCCACCAGGAGGAAATGGTGGAATGCAGCGAGATTATCTTTGTTCATCTCAGGGGTTCTCCAGGGGAACAAGCTGAAGAGATACAGTATGTGATCAAATGAGAATGTGGAAAATCTGCTTGAAGAAAAAGAGACAATATCATTTGAGAGGTCAGTGGTTAAATTAGTGCTGCCACAACAGTCAGAGTCCTCTAGGGAAACACTGTCTGGGTGGTTGTGTTTCAGCAAGAAGATAAAATTAAGGACATGCAGGACTCAAACTTATTGCAGTGCTGCGGTAATGATGTTTTGGGCTGGCATGAGTATATATATTCATGCTAAGAAACAGGTACGAAATGTTAGTTCTTGGAAAATGAAGCACAGCTTTAATGAAGTCAAAACCCAACTTCGATTCTGTGCCAGAATACAAGGGAGTTGATTAAATCTGTACCGCATGTACTTCTAAGAGCTGTAATCTGTTTGCTAAGCCCAGCGTGGCTTTTGTGTTCTTGGTCTCTATGAGTTTAAATTGTGATGGGTTGATGGCAATTAGCAAAGGCCTGTAAATAGTTGGCAACTGTGCCACAGCCCTGTAAAATAAGATTAGAAGGGCTGTGCCATGTGAGGGAAGTCACTGTTTTCCCATTTTTATGACAGACATTTGGAACAATGCATGTCCAGCAAATAACATTAACTGTAAACGGGAATGTGGGAAAAGCGGAGACTGGTGTCTCTGGTCTATTCATATGATTAAATCAATGCACAGCGGTTGCTTTTATTAAATCTCAACGTAAAGCATTCATCCGACCTGTTCTATTTTTGGTGTTTAACCTTTGACCTGAATTATGAGGCAGCAAGCATAAAACATTAATTGTGTAGCCAGTCATCACTGGTAAATAGAATTATTTTAGGGATTGTGTTTGGTGACTCTAGTGAGGAAGAAATATATATATACACACACACACACACACACACATTATTCAGTGGGAGATAAATGGTCAGAAGAAGTTTGATTGTCAATGCCTGCACCTGCTCCCAGACAACACAGCTGTTCTTCACAGGAGTGAAAGGTGAAAGTGTGGCCACAAAAGTGAGGAGCTGTAATTCTATCTGCTATAGGTGTCAAATCAGAGACTATTATCAGCCTTTTGTGACATCACGAGATGTGTTGAAAGTGCATTTGTTGCAATGCATGCAAGTTGTTGCAAATAAATCATTATATTTCACAAATAAACTGACTAAGATTTACAGAAAAAAATTAATTGTATGATTTTTTCTAATGCAACTTGGTCAAATGGTAGCTGGTATTCAAACAGCATTGAAGTTCTGTAACTTTCTAATCTCACCATTTAAAGTGATATTTTCCAATGAATATAGACCTGTTTCTAAAGGTCTGGTTAAAGGTCTTATATTTAAATGTGCAAATCCCCCATACTTCAATAAAACCCTGGCACAGGATAATGACTGAAGCCTCGGGCAAAAATATGTTAGGCTTTGAACAAAGAGTGTGTTTATTTGCACTGGAAACAACTTGCCATTTTGACAAAGGGATTTTTTATTTACTTTCTTCTGAAAACATAACAAATAAAATCAAATTTAACATTCAGAACAAGTATAAGAGCTACCCATGTATGTTTTGAGTTAGCGTTTCATTTTATATTGTCAGTTCAAAACCCCAAATGCAATGGTGTGCTACAGTTATAATGCTACCTCTGTTCCTAGAACAGGGGGCAATGTGTAATTGTGCAAAGGAATGTATGACCAACTGCCATCCACAAAGACCTCCTTAATAGCGAACAGATCATCTCATATTTTTAGAATACTGTCCCAACAATGAGATCTAGCCGCCAGTTGCCAAGCTTCAAATGTAAAGTTCTCTGTGTTCAATAAATGCAAAAATCTGGCATTCCAAAGTCCCTAAGCATGTATGCTACCCAACTGGTGAAGCTCGCTAGCTAAAGCACAGAATAGTCTGGAAGGCATCCATCAGAAACACGTCAAATTCTTTTTGATTTTCCGTTCTTTACAAAATCTCTCATATACAGCAATCATGATGTCTTACCACTTTTGATTTGGCTTGCAAGCCAAATAGTAAATACATCAAAATTTGTTGTGATGCCATGGAAAGCTCACAGTTCCTCCTCTGAGCTCTTCAGCCTCAGGTGTAGAGCTTCTAAGTTGCTCCCTTAAAAGAACTTAAACACAAGTTGACACAATCTTCAAAACACAATCTTGACTGTTGAACAGAAATCAGAGTTTGTTTCTGATAATAACAGCTAATTTATTTGCAAATCAAATTTAATGGCATATTACAAGAAGAAGTACATAAACTTTAACTAGGGCACTTACAGAATATTTATTGATATAAAGTTATTGAGCTCTAGGCTCCTCACAACGCCAATTTTGACATCACAGCTGATGTCACTAAACAGTATGAAGCACATTGACTATCAGAGCTGTCAAAATGTGGCTAATTTCTGTAAATAATTCAAATATTATACATTTTTTTAGCATGAAAAACAATATTCAATAATGAGTTGAATTCATTATAAATAATTATTGAATTAAGCAGTTCTTTAAGAAGGTAATATAGATAATCATCCAAACAATAGTTCAGTTGTTTGTAGTTGCCAAGCGACACTAACTTGCATTAATAGAATAAACATTCTGCATTTTAAAACTGTTTAACTTGGTGCATCCAATCAGAATTCAGGCGTAACAATCCATTTTATTAAATTACTTTACAATATGTATAGTCATCCCACTTTAGAGTTTGCAATTCATGTTGATTAGCTCACAGCATATTACAAATGATTTGTCAACACCGCACTCCAATCCCAAACTGGGAACATGTTGTCAAAATAATCTATCTTTGATCTCATAATCAATGTATCTCATACTAATTTTATTATCTTTAGTTTATTTCATCTGTTCACGGATGACAAACTTCATATTTCTTAGTCTGTAAAATTAGTATGGAGTCCTTTTTAAAAATATGAAAACATCAATGACAAAATCTGAATTTAAAAGCTAGTTAGACCTACATCTACAAAATAACTACAGAAAGTTGGACATTGGTGCAGGTTGCAAATGAGTATGTGTGTCAGGTGACCACAGGGTCAACCTCCCATGTCAACCAAGGGTACAATAAACACCTCTTCCCTTGTTAATCATTCCCTTTTTGGCTAGTGTTCCTCCATGACTGGGGCAGGGGGGAGGATAACAGCACCCCTGCAGGCCAGTGGACCGGCCTTCAAGACAGGACTTTCCACCCCAAGCGGTGGAGAAAGGATGAAGAACCACATTGTGTGATTCCCACAATGGCCACTTTGTCACCACAATCCCCACTAATTTCATTTGCCTGCGAGGTAGAGCAGAAATTCCCCAAGAATTCCTGTGATGAAGAGATGCCCCCAGTATTGTGGAAAGTGAAATGTGTGTGTGTGGGTCCGTGTATACGTGCACGTCTCTTCCTGTGTACTGCTCAACAACTCGCCTGTCGAGTCGACCTTCAGCTGAAAGAGGCGTTTAATATCATACGCACTCCTAAAACGGACCGCTCATCGCTGGCACGACAGGCCTGAACTCTATTGAACTGTTTTTGGAGCTATATTTGCTAAACTTTTATGCTTACAAACAATCAGCTTGGGGGAACGTAAAGGGTAAATAAACTAACATAAACAGTTTTAATAATTTTATAGAACACAATAAATGACCAAAATGTTAAGTAATTGCAAAGTCGAGCTCTTTTTGTTCATTTCCAGTAAAACAAAACAAAAAATAAACAAATGATTTAATAAACAAAAATCAAACAAATAATAATGTAAAATGTATTTCTTATCTTTCTAAATGTAAAGACATAAGTTTAGCAGGACTGTTTACTGTATTTGTATTTACTCACTACCTAAAAGATTTTTAAAGCTAAAGATCTACTGAATAATTCACTTTATAATTGTTTAACACAGAGACAGATTTATGTCCTACAATTTCATTTAACGACACTGAGTGTTGTCTCACCATTTTTTGTACAGTACAGCACTCACAGTAAAAAGCGTTTCATCTGTATTCTTAATCTTTGGCATCTGACTCGAGTGCGCGGGTTCTTTGAAGATCTGCCACGACTTCAAAACCATGATCATATTCCCAAGAAATCTAACTTTGAATGAGGTATTATTTATAACTATTAGCCATTGTACAGTATATTCTAGCTGAATAACCAAAAGTATAGATTTACATTCTTGAAATTTCTCAAAATCTAGCAAAGCTCTTTAAAAATGACACTTGACCACGTTTAACTAAATTGCTCCCTGGGGAATAATGAAGTCATATTGTATGCTATTCTTATAGGACTTTTACCTCATTGAATACTCATTGAGCAACTGGCTATGTATTTGTTGAACTTATTGTGCAATTTAAAATTATGCCATTTGACGTTATAATTTTTCTTTCTGATCTTTCTTCTTGAATGTGTTTTAC
The DNA here is from genome assembly GCA_036877545.1 of Yasuhikotakia modesta. Classification (NCBI taxonomy): domain Eukaryota; kingdom Metazoa; phylum Chordata; class Actinopteri; order Cypriniformes; family Botiidae; genus Yasuhikotakia; species Yasuhikotakia modesta. The sequence goes on along the minus strand of JBAJNP010001880.1, from coordinate 38,946 downwards.
TGTGGTTGAGTTAATTCAGAAATATCTGTATTTTATTAAAATGCTGAAAGGCTGCTTCACATGTGATTGAATCAAACCCATTCGAAAATGGCTAAATAAATTTTAAACACAATCTTGGCTCCGTCAACGGTATCTGGGGGTTTCAAGACATTAAACAAACTCAGGAAGAGGTTCACAACATGAAAAAGTCAAAACCTCAGAGCTCAGTCTGCATTTTAAACTGGTATTCTTGTTTGTAAATACTGTGACATATTCAGCATGCAGGACTAAAATCAAAGGCTTTCAAATGTTTGACGCTACTTAAATACCCACAGGCTTAATTTGAAAATTGATCTTTTTGAGTCACGCTCAAATCACCACTGAAATGAAGACTGGCTTTCACACAACTAAACTTTGTTTTCAGAAAAGATTGCTGTATTTGAATTTTAAGTGTCTATCTTACGTTTGAAGAAGCTGCATCTATCTTCGACAGAAATTGTTGTGCAAAAAGGGAAGAAAAACATCACCTACATTCCTAAACTCAGTTCCTTTTTCTCCTTTGTAACCATGGAAACATACTAAAATATTGACCACATGTCTTTTTATTTGTGACCCCTGTTTTGGATATTTAAAATACTGGAACATTGACAGATGCATTTGCAATGGTTATATATTTTACTGATTTTATGTACTTTAAATCCTCTCTATGTAACTCCTCTTCATAATAGAGAAAACAGGCACCTAGACTGAAACCTTCTGATAATGTCTTAAACCCTTTAAGGCAGCATCTGTCCCAAATAAAAACCAACAAATGACTTCATTGTAACACTTACACAGATAGCACTTCTACAAACAGGCACCCATGTGACAAATCTATATATACACTGTAAACATAAAAATATATTTTTAGGATATTTTTGACAAGCTAACCATGGCACATTTCATTGAATGTTTTTTTAATACATCAGTGGGTCCCAAATTCTGGGATCCGAAAGGTGACAATAGGGGAACATATACAAACATACACAAAGTATTTTTTATTAAAATACTAAATAATTTATGTATTTCTTAGAAGAAAAAATCTGTGCACCCTCTAGTGTACATACAGCACAACGGTGTCCATTTAAACACATGGTCCACATGGTTTTACGGTCACATACGAATCTGCATCATACATTGACATTTAACTGGATTTGCTATGTACTTGTTCACACCTGTCTGCAGTTGTGACTTCTGAGGCAAGAGACTCTTGTATTTCACTGCAGTGGCAGAAAACACAACCACCAGAGCGCTGTGTATATTTGGGAGTTCTCTTCTGTCAATCCCACAAACCACCTGGACAGCATGACGCTCCACTTCCATAGAAATGAACTGATAAAGGTTCAAAACACACCATTGTAAACATAGTTATTGAAAGTCCAGTGCACTTTTATAACTGACTTACATACAGTCGTGCCTTTAAAGACATTACAGCTCTCTAACCTTTGTAAAATGGGGTTCTTGGCAATTATTAGCAGGACGAATAAATCAAACATTGCAAAATGATGAAAGTCTTTTATTCAGAATTGTGTTGTAACTTTGGAAATGATCTAACGGTTCATTGGACACAGGCCTTTCTATCAATGTGTCTTTGTTTCACTGGAAAGCTCCGCTTCGTTATATGATTACTGGATAAGTTGCATTACAGTAATAGCAGTTACTAGCCAACAATTGAAACCATGATATTATATATTATGTGTGTGTCATGGAGTCTAAATTTAGGTTTTAAAATGTAAATTTAATTTTAAATATTATCTATGTAATATATTATATACTTCTTTAAATATAAATTCGAAGCTTAAATTTTACTCTTTAGTGGTCAATTTTTTGGAATTATTTTTGGGGGGGTGGGGGGACAACAATGCAAACGCCCCTCAAATATACTGTATACAGATTTTGCCTTTGGTAAGTGACAGCTTATGGTTGTGTTTCCCCACCAGCCGACACTGCGTGGTAGGCAGCTCACTACGGTTTGGAACTGAGCCTGTTTCACAGTCTGCACTGTGTGCAAAAGACAAAATCTCTCTTACTGAAGTAGCGTATTGACTGAATCACATCAGCCATTTCACATTAGTTCAGCTTATGCTATCGACGGCGTCAGCATTTGTCAGGGCTTTTAAAACTGGGTTACATAGAACTGATGCTCCTTTAATAAATCTTAATAATGGAGGTCATCAGACGTTATTTAATTTCGACGGCTGTTCCACCTCATCATTGAACTCCATAATGCCATACCTCAACCACAAACAGTGAGAAATGTATTTTTCTGCTGGAAGATGCTGGTCATAATTGAAGGTCTATCCCTTTTCCCAGGTTTCCATGAGCAGAAGGTGGAATTGCTTACAGTTGTGGTCAGTCGTGTTACCTCACACCACATGGCTGAGAGGAGCATCGAAAGGATGAAACAGACGAGGGGTGCGGTTGCACCGTAACCAGTTTGCCCTGCTGCCAGGGGCCAAACCCGCAGGCTGAGTGAGTGCAAATATATGGTGAATGACAGAGAAAACAAACTAAGAGTAAGAGGGTGACGCAGTATTTAGTCACAGGCTGCCTAATGAGTTGTGGCGGTCAAGTGTAAACATTGCATTTACACTTTACTTGAAAAAAAGGAAATATACTGACCCAGACGTTTAAATTAGCTTGTTTTGGAAGCAAAACAGAAGTTTAGAAAACTTTTGGGGCTAAATTTATGAAAAAGTCGTGACACTTTTGCACATGGTGTTTTAGCACAGTTAAAACATTTTTCACAAACGATCAGAACGTAACTTTTGCACACATTCATGTGGCTCATTTTGTGTTATTTGCAAAAAATATTTTGGGGAATATTGTGCTAAAATAATTCTGTGTATGTGAAAAGTGTATGACAATAAATGACACTATTAGCAAGTGCAGTTGTGATTGATAAAATTGTATTGATAATTATATGATAAATATTAGAATTTGACTTTATCCAAACGACAGCTACCAATAAAAAAACTTGAAAGGAATCCTTTGAGTGCAAGAAAACGAAAAATAAGATTGAGTGTTACTGTGAGAGATAAGAAGAGAGAGATAACTAAGTTCAAGAAAGATTCATGCATAGATAATCGTTCATTTTGGTAATAACATGAGGCACTACAACAATGCCACTAGATGTGGCAATGTCCCATTTTTCTTCCTGTGCATACGTCCCGTTTGCTATCAGATTTTCAAACACTGTGGCCAATTATGCTATATGTGACCAATAACATTACAGCATTCAGCAACGCCTACTATGACCAACAAAACAACCACTATGTAGCATGCAGTGATAAAATTGTATGTGTGAACACACCACCATCTTTGTATAACACATAACACCCAACATAACACTCAGGTCATAAATATTTATTGTGATGTCTTTGTATATCCACACAATGAAGTACTTCTCCAATGCTTTCTTTTATATTATGGCCAACAGTCAATCTAATGCTAAGGCGGGTCAAGCATCCATAGCATTTAGAAGCTCATCAGCCGCTCTGAGGTGCTCTCGTGTGACGGCAGCTTGTTTTGATTAGTACCTGTGTAAATCTGGGACCATGGCCAAACCTTGTGTTTCAACATTTTCCTCCTAGGCCAGCAGCTCATAAAGCTGTCAGTGCATTTGTAGGCCTGGTCACCTTTGCTACAGTTTAAGTCAGCAAATTTCCTTCATCTTGCTCTCTCATCACCCTTGTACACACATGACCTCAGAAACAGCTCAGATCAGGCGCTTGGTCATACCTCTGTAAAAGGAAAAGGCTGGTGGTAATGGGTGTAAATGACTCGTAAATATGTGTATATTCAGAGTAATTGTGAATTAAAGGTGTAATTTAAATCCTAACAAAATACGAGCGTAACCGCTGCCTGTGTTAACCAGCAGCCTGTGTCTGAATCTCTTGAGTAACAACGTCAGCATAAGTTTTCTCCAAACAATAAAACAATCACTTTTATTGTTGAAATGACTCAGTGCTGTTGGATTTGTTCTGTCCGCGTACTTATTTCAGGCGGGAGTAATTCAGCTTTTGTTTTAGAAGAGAAAACGGTTTAAATGCTTCCTTCAGATTGACTACAGCGCAGATAACTGACTCGTGCAGTCTGTGTTTTGAATTCTGATGGTTGCAAAATGATTTCCCAGGGGTCCGCGTCCTCACTGGATGAAAAGGCAGTGCAAAGTAAATAACAAAACATGGGTTTTCCATAAACAATAGCTGAGTGTAAACAGAATCAGGTGTCTAATCCACTTCAAAGGTATTTAACACCAGTACAAAGATCACAAAGGACACAGACTGCAAATTAGATCATTTTCCCAGCCTGTTTAACTTCAGCTACTATCTAGTTCATTAATATGGTAATTGTTTTGACCCCAGAATTGCCCATTAGAAAGATGGCAAATCAAGATGCAGATGTCAATAGGATGTCAATAGCGCTTTGTGTCTCATGATTGTCAACAAATTACATTCCCGGCTGGCCTGTAGTGTACAAATTAAGATTTAACCAGTCTGTTAAACCAAACTGTGAGCACTGTTAGTCTTCTAAAAATGCTCACACAGTTAATTTTAGTGTCATCTAACATAAACTGCAGCAAAAATATACATTTTACATTACATTTTTTCATTTGGCAGACGCTTTAACCCAAAGCAATTTACAGTGAATTCAATGTATACATTTTCTCTCAGTACTTGCATTCCCTGGGATTGAACCCACAACCTTTGTGCTGCTAATGCAATGCTCTACCAGTTAAGCTACAGGAACAACGTTTACAGTTTATTCTTTATAATGCAAATATTCTTTAATCTAAAAGTCCCCCTTTAAACTAGATACAAGCTACAAAATTCATGGAGATGTTACTCTCACTATGCTGTAAACTTCTCTTTACAACTCTACAAAGAAAAATGACAGAAAGAATAAATAGATCTTTCCCAGGAATGCACTATGAGGCAAGCAAGGGTTTTAGAGTCTGTGTAAAGGATGGAGAAACAGCCCTTGTCACAGTTCCAGATTCTGATAGCACACAAGCATCTCTATTCACAGAACATTTCAGTGGAGTCATCTGTTTTACTGAAGATTGACTTTCTGTGTGTGTGTGTCAGAAGAAAAAAGGGCATTTCAGTGTGATCCTCGTTGTAATGGGCTACCAAAACACATGTGTCTTTGTGTTAGCTGCCCAAATCACTTGATGGGGCTGGAGGCTATTTTTTTGAGTGCACCAAAAATGTCACATACATTTTTACATGCCTCTGACATTCTGAAACGTCATTAAAAGTGCCTTTCAAACGGTTCCGTTATCATTTTAAGTGGAATAAAGCACATCTGACGTTGTATAATACTGTTCAGTATTTATATGTGAATTTCCTCAAGGAGTTAGTTTATTTTCAGTTGTTTAATGCATGTGGAATTAGGCCCGTTTGAGTCCAGACTGTAAATTTGTTTTAAACTTTAAACTAATTCGTTTTAAACATTTTAAAACATATAGTTACATATTTTTAAACATTTGTTTATTATTTATTTTGTTATATGTAAACCACATACGTGTTAACCCCATAACCACATTTGTTATCTGAGTTATCAGTGTTATCTACATATTTGATTACTTTTGTAACAGATTATATAGTTCTATTCTAAAATGTTATTTAAACTGCAATTACAAATTACATTTGTGTGTTGCTATGTGTTGGATATCAGTTCTCTAAGAGATCAGATCTAGCATGTTACATGTTACAGTAACATAACCAGGGTCTAGAATTAACTTTGGTAGACAAATTGAGACAAAGATTTACAAGCCCTAAGTATTTTATTATTTTCCTATATGTGGAGGAATTATTAGGCCATGTTTCCTGTAAGGGCAAACAGTGCAGGTCATTGTGTTTTGCTGCATAGTTTACAAGCCAGTTTCTCAGGGAAATGTCACTTCTCAAAAAAACAACAAACCCTCATATATTTGCTTCATCAGGAATGTGGTACTACATGGGTTTTGCAGATACCATACTTATAAAGCTAATTTTTACTCAGTTTTTTTACAGTGTTCTTGATGAATTAGAATATTTTTCTAATAACTAAGCAGCTTTGTGCTAACGTTTTAGTTTTTTAATAATAGGTTTTAGATGATTTTAGCTAACACAACGCTTAGTTTTTGTATCTCAGATACATTCATGCACTTGGCAGAGGCTGTAATCCAAAGCAACTTACAGTGCATTCCAGCTAAATGTGTTATTGCTAGACATATACCCAGGGAATCAAACCTGTGACCTTTGCCCTGCTAACGTAATACTGAACCAGTTGAGCTACAGGAACACTATTGGCAGCATCTTGTTTAATTATTCCACCTGGCATCTTTTGCAGCTACAAAACTCTTCAGCAAGGGTCCCTGAGGCCATGCCACGACCTCGACGGTTTCAAAGCAGGACAGGCCCAATTGTTGAAGTGACCCATCAGAACCAAACTCGCTAATCAGCCCTGATGCAGCATCTTCATGACTCATTAGAGAGGTTGTCAGGAATCCTCTTAATGAGTTTTAATATTGTTCTGTGTCCACATAGCTAAAGAGCTGAATGAGGGCTGCATAGCTGGAGTTGAGAGATGAAGTGAAGAAAGGTGTGACTAAAGTGGCGAACGCAATCCAATAGGGTGACAGCTTGAATCAAATCACCTCAGTTATCTAGATGGGAAGAGCTTAGTAAGCAGTGAGGAGTTGGTATATAGTTAACACCCCAAGGAAGTCACAGCTCTTGCAGACACTGTGGCAAAGGCTGCAGGCTGTGTTTATGTATATGAGTTACAAAGTGTTAACGTGATTGGTTTGAATGGCCTTGATGGCAAGGCCTGTTACCAAGGAAGAAGGAATATAAACAGGATAGATGTCACTATACAATATAGTCAATAATGGTGGTAAAACGCATAACTGTCACACACGTGAGGGAATATTTCTCCAATAAAGGTTTATTTTAAAAGTAAATTTCTCTATAGACACACATGCATACCAACAGTCCTGGATGCAAAACACTTACTGTAAATATCAACCATTATTAGCCAGGCTACAAAAATAAAAGATATAGTTTATCATTGACTAATTGTATTAGTTTGGTATGTTTATATGTTAATAATTTATACTGTTAGGACGCTGTAAGGGCTTTGCATTCATAATATTTCCTCTTTTAGAAAACCACACCTGGGGAAACGTAACCTGCTGTCGTCAGTATCTGTGTGGTCAATACTGATGCAACATCCATCTGAACACACAGGATACAGTAAATGTTTGGAAACAATTGAATAAACACCAAACATTATGTGACCTATAGTATAAACTGTAGGGGCAGTTTAGGATTATGCTTAGTGATATGTGCCATGTGGAATTCTCAAACACTTCCTGTTGCTGATGCTACAGCTGGAAATTAAGCTGGAAATTGAGTCATTCCAAAGGAATTTAAACTGATAGGATGACCTTCCTTTTTTTGCAAAACACCTAAGTTTTGCTTTGAGAAGTGTACAGTTTTATATAACTAATACCAATAACTGTATTAAACAGGTTAACCAAATGCAGTCCCGCTGCAATTCTATGCCTTTGGATGAGCCCAGGTTTCTGTCAGACTGGCTGGGATACAGTGTTTATTTCTATTTAGCTTAATATAGGTGTGGCTTATTTACAATCTGTGCAAACTGAGATGTGATAGAAAAGTATTTTAACATTTAAAAAATGATGTACTAATATAGATATTAAAGAACATTACATGCTCTATCTTTCAATAACATCCTGTATCCAAAGTCAGCGTTATATTTTGACAAGTTCACAAAACAATTTACAGTGAAATAAATGTGCTACTCAGATATTTGTAGCCTGATATTCAGCCAGGAACAGCACAACTTCCAGCTTTAACTCTTTTATCTCAAAAGATCAAGGAAAATGTGATTGTGTGTGATATGAATCTTTTAAATATATGTCTATGCTTTAGGCTTGACTATAGAAGAGAGCTGGAAATTTAGTACAACCTCTAGATCCTCGCTGGCTTTATTCATCATCTTTGTACACAATGAAGCCCTTGTGTTCACATACACACAACGGAATGTTTGTTAGTTTTTGTTTTCTCATTTCAGTAGTTTGTTGTGTAATTTAAGTGTCTTGCCTTGGAAATTCCCTGTTGAAGCATCTCTTAGAGTTGGAGATTCCAATAGCTTCATTTTTCATTTAATGGGATTTAAACACAAATGCAAACTAATGACGTACAAGATGTTTAAACACCATTATTGAAGACACAATAGCCTATTTCTCATGCCTAGGATCTGACACAAAATACTGTCTACAATATTTTGAAGACATCTGCTGTTTTGGCTAAGAGAGAGGATGGGATTGTTTAACCTTTATTTATATATTCATATCAGTTTATATCCCAGTTCATCACTGTGTGTACTTAATACTGTCAGAATGTAACGGTACACACAACAGATGGAAACCACAGTGTTTGTATCTTTAAATGCCAACATAAACGCAATCACCCCTCTAGCATTTCTGCATGACCTTTGTGCACTTATTAGTACAGTAAACAAATGCATGTAGACGTTGCTTTACCAATTTAACTTTTGTGCAACTTCAAGTTCTTTGGCCATAAGAAAAGCTCTCTGGTAAACCAAGCCAGTTTGTCACTTCTGTCGTAATAATGGCATACAGTCGAGTGTGGGAGTCACAGCACACCCACTTTTTGTTTAGTGTGTTTATTTCCCACGACCTGCTCTTGACGCCCAAAATGAAAAAATGCCAAAGATGGGGCCAGAGCTTTGCGACCACAGTGTTGCCTGTGAGCATGTGTATTTTATTACTTGGAGTTATTATTTCCGGTCGTGTTTAATCAGGCACTCCCTTTTTCCCCCTCTCTTGATATTATTGATTGTTTTTCACTCTTCCACGGCATGTATCTCAAACAGGGATGAAAGTTCCTGCTGGCAAGATTAAAAGGATCCCTTGATTTGACGTGCTGGAGAAACACCTATGAAACAAAGAATTTATGATAACTGCTTCCTCTTTGTTACTTTCATCTCACAAAAGAAAACAACAGTAATAGTTTCCCTTTCCGACCACTCGGTGACTATTCACCCAGGCTCCTGGGCTGATGTGGACTTTCCAGACACAAAAGACACTCCTGGCGTGAAGTCAGGGCACCTCCCTCCATGTAGAGTTTTCATAGCCATAATTGTTTCTTAAAATATGCTTTCTCTGAGTGAAGGGAAATGGCTCAACTATTACTGTCAGTGTTTGCTTTTTGATGTGTTTCATCGCTGTAAATCAGGGGGTGGTTTCACATTCCATCCTTGTGTTTTTAGACAGGAAATGTAACAGACGAGAGAAGAACAGTGCTGTGTAAACACATTATTTACCTTGTAGCTTATGGTAACATGCTGTGGAGCTCAAAACTGTGCGCTTGACATGCAGACACACATTGCATATTCACCTTTATGTTGCATTCATACCTTAAATGCAACAAGTTTGTGGCTTTTACCTTCCTTATCAAAACATTTTTTTTCTCTTACATATAAATCCTGGATTCTGATCTAAGCTTAGCCTTCAAAGAATATCCTCCAAGCCTCCACAGCCCTTCCTGTCCCAAACCAATGCACTAAATCATAACTGTGATTCTTCTCTATGGGCGTGTGCGCCGTGTATAACTACATTAGCCACCAGTGGTGACAGTGTCTCTCATATGAGAACTTTTTTCCACTTTAATGCATCAACCATGAAACCCACCACCCCAGGGCTCTGTCCCAAGCTAAACACATTTTGTCATAACTGCAAGCTTCTACCTTTTCTGCAGATACACGGTGTAGTGTTTCCAAACTGTGGCTGAACGCTCTGTCAACATTGTCTGTTATAACAAGAGACTACGGCAGGAGGTTAGGGAGCTGTGTACTCAAGCAAGGCTCGGTTTCCCCTCGCTAAAGCCTCCGGCCGTGAGTGATGAGTACCCAGTCAGACATACCAGACGCTTCATCTTTGATTTGTTGTCCCAGCAACCTGGCACCTCCAAGCCGACCCACCAGATTTCTTTTTTGATCCCCACCGCCAACAAAAACCATAATCATTTGACAAGCTGCTGTTCCCAACACCCCCCACCCCCGTTATACATCCACTTCACTCTGCCAGCATATCGAAAATCTAGAGACTATTTTTACTTCTTCTTTAGCAGAAATGAGAGACAGTGAACAATATGTAAGTGCAAAAACATCACCCTGCCCTTCTAAAGAGGGAGTCATGTCAATCCAGCCTAAAAATATATACAATTCAGGGCAACTGTGTTGACATTTGTTTTTAGAATTACCTCTGTAATGTTAACATGCCATTGTGACATTTTCTTGACAATGTTCTGGGCGAACTGTTATATTTTCATTTATTAACCACTTCCCTTTTTTAAGAACAGAAAACTGACAGAGAATGCTGACCGAAATGTTTCCATGTTAGAAAAGTCAAAGGTAGGTTGATGGAAGTGCATTTACAAAATCTCATCTCTATTACTTTTTTTAGTCACTTCTGAATACTTCTATATTTTGTATCATAAGCCAAATGACCTTAAAACTGTCTGAAACCAATTTGGCTGATTGCATTATACTTTTCACATAATGTTCTAGCAATTGTCCCACACACTACCATCTATTCAAAGTTTTCTTCCAGCAATAAAAAATAGTCAATCCTCCACTTTCTGCATCATATTTACTCATATCAGTGGCAAGTTGGCACTTGTAAACAGCACATCATCACTGCGAGTTCACACTTTCTTTGTGGCGCTAGTGATTTCAATGCAATCTTCTTATAAACTTTACAGAACATAGAAGTCTACCATTACAGTCAAAGAAAATGACAAGCGTGGCAATAAAGAAAGATCTTGGCAGAACAAAATCCAAGAACAACAGGAGGCCGAGAACACAACCCTGATACGACGCCCAGGACCAACTTAGATTCCTAGATAAACAATTTGGGTAAAGACATCCAGTGTGCAGTTAGTTCTCTGAGGAACTGGCAAAGCCCTCATCATCTGACAATTTTTTAGTGTGGCTTTTGTTCAACAAAAGTGTTTAGTCATACTGTGTATGCTTCCAGAAACGCAGTGTCAGAACTTTCACATTTTGTGACAAGAGCTCTCATTTGCATATTACATGCTTGTTTTTCTTTTGGCACCCTTTGTGTTCATGTCTTGTGTTATAAGAGAAACTTCATACTTTGTATCATTAAAAACTTGTAACCCAAGCGTTCAATCATTCAGACATGTAGCATTAGGTCAATATTCTACGCTTCTAAAGCTATACAGGTCCATGGCGCCACATCACGGAGTGAAATTTCATTACTGTAATGAGACTAGCTAGGTCAACAGAAGATGACTCCTGCTTAAATATGAGCATAAAGTTTTTTGGTTTTTGAAATTGGCCAGGCGGTCCCAGACACAAACACATTTGTTGCTGGGCCCGTTGACAGAAGTAGCCATGGATTCCAGCTGTGAGTTAACACAATAGCCTTAACACTTTGGCCGGATTTTGGATGGGTCCCTGGTGAACAGCAGTGCTTATAAAGGTAAGTAATATGGATCCAGAAAATCAGCCATAAAGGGGTCCCTCTCCCTCCCACTAAAGTTGTTCTGGCTGTTGTCTGTTGCAGCTCTAATTTACTTTGGCTTGGATTGTGGGGTTTTCAGTTCAGATGGAATACCTGACCCAGGATGACTGGTAACGTGACTCTGGCTTAGTTTGCCTACCAGTAAGCCAGGAACACTGATATCATTGGATGTTTAACAGTCGTGTAGAGGTTGTGGAAAGGTTGTGTGGGTTAGCTGGTGTGGTTTTTGTCAGGAGACAGATTCCAATACACATCAATATATAATTAGTCCAATGACAATGTCTTACTTGTTTTAAAATTGTGAGCAAATTCTGCTCCGGTGGGGCCTTAATTCTCATCACTCTTGCCAATTCTACAATGCAGTTAAGATGTTTTGGTAACACTTTATATCAGGCTCAAATATCAGGTGTTTCCCAATCCTAACTTATTTCAATATAGTGTTTGAAGAATTTCCTGTAGCTCACTTGGTAGAGAATTGCATTAGCAGCGCAAAGGTTGCGGGTTTCATTCCTGGGAAACATGTCTACTAATAAAATGTTTACATCAAAAAATAAGTCACTTTGGGTAAAAGTGTCTGCCTAGTGCTTTAAAGTACATTTCTGGACAGTGATCATTTATTTTCTGATGATAACCTTTTCAAAAGTGTGATCCATACAAATTGTACATTTTCCAGATATCAATGAGAAAAATACTGTCCTACATATAAAAAAGAAAAAATGCAAAAGAGCATACAGGAGGACAGGAGACATTTGAAGGGCTAACTTAAGTGGTTATGGGGAGGCGGGGCTTCCAGGAAAATGGACATAAACTAAAGCAGGGCTGACAGCATTAACATGACCTGCCAGAGCATCCTAGTCTTGAGGTTTGTTTTAAACTAAAATGACACACAGCACACACACAAATATAAACCGATGTGCATTCTCACAAGCGTGTCTGTTGAGCAAACATTGTTGCTGTAATGATGAAAATTGCTTTAAATTTGACAGTGAAACACTTCTATGTTTTGCACTCCAATTCTGAAGACCTCTGTTTTCTTTATGAACTGAAATAAATCCATAATCCTTGAGCTGAAAGCGCTCACACTCTATCGCTCTTCCAAGCCAAAATGTCCAAATGCTGCATATTTGTGGTTGCACTGGAAGACCACAATTTACAAAATTTGTTGAATTACTAAATGTTGAGTATTTGTCAGCTTAAATAAATGACAGACTGCCAGCCTCCAAACCTGATACAAGGATAAGCACAATAATTTTATTAGATGCATCCTAAGGTCAAAACTCCATAATAAATCTATTAAGATTCTTAATCAAAGCAGCAAATCCTAACACAAATTTAGTAGCTTACAAACCTAAACAGGGGCAATTCTAGAATTAGGCTAGAATCATACAGAATTTGAGGCATATAAATACATATATGTATAATATATACAGAATATGAGGCATTCTCATTGTCATCACAGGGGGTATAAGAGACATTAGTTTACACTGTATCTTCATAGTTAAAAACAAGCCTGAAAATCAGGGGCGATTCTAGGTTTTAAATATTGGGGGTTCAGCCCTCAAGGTAATATTTTAAATCAACATGACATGATCAAACATGTTGACAAACAAATACATTTTTAACATGCCATTATTAAACACTTTGGACGTCTTCCGATGGATAGGAAAGCGTCTTGCATTGCTCTTGGCTCCTGTATTACATTAGGTAAAATGTATTTATAAGTAAGAACTCACAGAAACAGATGGCATGGAATCTATTAATGAAGAAACACACCTTGCATTTGACATTGACTCCGTACTGTGTCGTGGCTGCCGATTCTGACTCAAAAAGACGCTGAAGAACGTTTTATATTAGATTTAAGGAGAACTAAAGCGATCATGAATTCGCGTTCAGAACTGCAGAATAAATCACTTTTCAATCGTGCTGGGCAGAAATTTGTGGTGGGGG
>JBAJNP010001880.1:0-25317 GCA_036877545.1 Yasuhikotakia modesta | reverse complement strand
TTTGTGATTTTTTTTGCAGACTCCCGCGATTTGTCTTATAGCCTAAATTGATTTAACATGACGTAGTTATAAAACATAATTCATTAAAATAGGACTATTAATTATTTTTTAAAAATACGGAAAAATGCTTCGTCTTTACCAGTGGCGGCGCTATGGGGGTTATCAGCGCTTTAGATGCACTGTTCAGATTATTGTCTCTATTTTTTGTTTTATTAATACTTATAATCCCTCATTTTAATTTCTATTTTTATAGTTTACAGAACCGCAGATGCACCTGCGTCACGTCTCACTGTTATTTCATCGCGACAAGAACCGCCCACTCAAGGTAGAACGACATGTAACTGTCCAATCACTGATGCGAATTTAAAGGCGCTGTCCGATCCAGCCAATGGCGTTAAATCTTTTAGAGACTGGCGGTTGTTTGTATGTTTGAACAGGTTAAAACTGTGAAAGTTAAAACAAACTTTTTAAAACGTTTTTAAGGATTAAATCGATGGGCAACAGAAATGCCAGCACACCGCGATGCACAGGTAAGACCATTTGTGCTTAACTGCATAACTCGACTTTAAACAGAGATGGCGTTCTGTGACTGGCACAGCTTTGAATATGTCACTCCAATGCATAATGGCTCCTAATGGCATAATGTGTTTATGTCTGTGGCCTAATGTGACAAGCAATAACAGTTTGGTGTGGTGGTTTCTCTGTTGTAAAATTTTAACTTTATCAGATAGTTTGATTACATGCTATAATAGCAGATATCCTTGGATGAATGAATCAATGGAAGAATGTTTTCAGTTTAACTTTAACAAGCACTACTGCAACATCTTTTTAGTAAAGCAGTATAGGGAATATAAAGGCATATTTGAGCATAAAAGCCAGAGATGAATGAAACATCATGTAAGGCTGTTGGAGCGTTGAATGTTTATTAGATTGTGTAACTGATTGTTACAGAAACACGCATTTAGTTGATGTTAGAGTACAATGTTGTTTAGTCAATCTCTCTGTAGAAGACTATCAGGGTTTGGATAATAAAAGTGTGTTGTTTGTTTGGATGTTGCAAGTGTACTCCTTTTAAAAAATATTGCTGATGCATTGTTAACTTATGATTCATATATCAAACTGTCATACCTGTCATATGCATTGTGTGCTTAAAGAATTAGTTAAAATTGCTATTGTGTGTATCAGTAATAGTTTTATTTTGGGATTTTCCTGAACCAGGTTAGGCCATAAATGAGCAGTTGGATGAACTGAAGTGCATGCAAATTTAGAATAATGCTTGATGTTACGAACTTACAAGGATGGCATTAGGTCGCTTAACAACAGTCATTTTTCCTCCTAAACAGAAGGTTTTTTTTTTATTGAAACAAGTTGTTCAGGCTATTTTTAAAGGCTTACAGACGACTCCAAATCTAACACATAAATTATGAGCCATTATTAATAGTGTCTTTAAAGTTTATTAATGACTGGTAAGGGAAAGATTACGAATGAGAACACTAAAAAAATGTTCCCTGCAGTGATTGTTTATAGTAAGCACAGAGATAAATCACATTAGGACAATTTTAAGGGGGCAATACTGACTTTACACATAATAATTTCAGCTGCTCTTTGCTCTTGATAGCGGAGAATGTCTTTCTTTTTCATTTTTTGAAGGTATATTAGAGGCATTGCTGTAAACTGGACATTATTAGCTTATCACTCCTAACCTCTTCCCATGGTTCTCTGAGCCAACTTCTGCGGCTCTGGTCAATTTCAAGAGCATAGCTACATACTATCTTTCCTCTTTTCTCTCGCTCTCACTCACTCCCTTCAGCAGCCCCTGATAACATGACATCCTGTTTAACTCGAACTCCTCTCCGACAGACTAACCTGATGTTGTGATAGAAATAGTGTCTTATTCTTCTGTCTGCCCGACAGCACTGTGAAACGCTTATTCATTCTCGCTTTCGTCCTCCTACACACTCCCTCGCTTATCATCTCTGCTGCTAAATCTACCTGACAGGCCCCTCACAGGTAAACTTAATCCTCTCTCTCTCCCTCTCCCTCTCTGTCTGTCTCTCTCTCACACACACACACACACACACACACACACACACACACACACACACACAGACACTCTCACTCTTTCTCTCTCACTCTATCTCTCTCTCTCTTTCTCTACATTCAGATTGTCAGATTCTGTCTGACTTACTTTGTCTTTGTAGCACTTCAGACAACAGCGGGTGGGATCAAACATGCATCCTCTTTTGTTGTGGCAGTTGGTATACTTTACAAAAGTAGAGCTGACGTTTGATCAAGGCCGTATCTTCTTTTCTGTTGTGCTTTTATCCTACTCGCAGCGACAGGACAGACCTCTTAGATATATTTACAAGTAACACATAAGTACGACAAGCAAGTAAACAGATAAAAGGGACTGATAAACAGTATTTGCCACACTGGATGAATAGTTAAAATGTTAAAACATTATTTTTATTTTGCATACTGTATTTATGCATTTTGTTAGGCTGTCATGCTTAAACGCATTTCCGTCACTGATAATGAGTCTAATGCGTTTTGTTCAGCAAACACACTTAAATACAAGAAATCTATGGGAGGTGCTGACAGTAAATAGGCACAAAAGACTTCAAACACTTTCTTTCAGGCAGAGACACAGAGAGGGTACCACCAGGAAAAGGTGGCAACACACACACACACAGACACACACACACACATGGGGGAGGTGATGATGGCAGTGACAGCCGTGTGTACAGTAATCAGAGGCTGGTCACTTCCTGCACACTTCCCTCTTCAGCCCACCAGACTTCACCTCTCTGCTTCCCCTGCAGATTAGCTCTGCTGTTTCCTGAGCGCCGATTAACAGGGTTCAACACAGGGGCCAGAGCTCACACCGCTTTAACAATTCCTTTGTGCCGTACCCTTAGGTCATACATGGGCATAACTTGTGAACTATGAGGTTAGATTGCTATCAGGAGCATATAATGATCTAAAAAGTATACGTTTGTTTATAAAGCTTCATAGTTTAGCTCATGAATATGAATTATCCTAGCGCAAATCCTAGCAAGATTGTCAATTAAGATTAAATGCTAGTCTTACCGGTTGGCAGAGGCCCTTGCTTGGTCTTAAAGTTTCATTTTACATGATTTGATATTTTTTCTTTTAATTATGGCCAAGCACAATAAAGCTTTTGAAATGTATTTAGCTTAGAAAGTTGAGGGGACAGAGTTTGTAAAAGTGTGTGTTTGTGTGGACTAGTGGTCGATATTGCATCTCATTGAGGCAACAGTCTGTTAAATGTGGAGCTGATCAAGTGCTGTGCTCCTATCAGTCACAGGTGGTCAAGGTCTCAGATGACCTTGGATACATGTAACCTTATAAATGTATGTTTGGAAGGACAAATGGCTTTCCACACTCTTTCAGTACATCTGGAGAGAGCAGATTTCCTGTATCACGCTTCTCTTGAGCTCAGGGACACTGCACTAGTTTTGTCCACACACACACACACACACACACATGCACGCGCACACACACACACGCTCTAACCTACAGTTCCTATGCTTTGTCAAACTTGTCAAGACACTTGAGTATCCGGCCTTCTTTATCGGCAAACCTGAGGGCAGCTATGACAGGCCTGAGGAAACACCAGAGACCAGCTTGAGAGTAAATTTAGCCCTGACCTGACAGCCTGTCTCTTTGTCTGCCTGACAGGAGCTCGACGCATCACTCTGGGCACCATTGATTACGATTCCGAGCTCATTGTGGCTTCTGTGTCACTTGAAGTGATATTACTCTAATATTTCCCCTCTCAACCGTCTTTTCCAACCTCTGTCCTTTAAACTGACAGCAACATGAACACAGGTTTAGCATTATTTTTTGCCAGAGCCAAATATTGACAGTCCTGTTTGACTAAATGATGTCTCATTTAAAAACAGAAATTACTTTAAATTCTGAACGAGAAATGCATGGTAATTTTCGTACTATTCATATTGGTGTCAACAAGTGTCTTTTAGTTAAAGAAACTTTTCAACAGCGGCTTAGAGTGTGATTTGGGGACATATTGTGCTTTTCTCACTTTTGCAATGAACACAGGAGTTTTGATATGTGGTGTCATGTTGCAGAACATGAAATTGAAACCTTTTCACTTCATCAAGATTTAGTGTATTCTTTAATTTCTGCATATAGGTGGGAGTTCAAGGGTTGTTGTGCAAGATTATTGCGGCATTGTAAAAGGCCAAAACGTAAAAAAAATCCCATCTCAAAAAGTCAATAATTTCTTATAAATCAAATCAATGTTTTTGTCAAACATCTACATCAATAGACATTTCAATGCAATTAAAGTAACAGATTCTCTACCATTAACTAATCTGTGCGGCTGTATCAGACACTATTGCATGTTTTCCAGTAAGAGGTTTCATTACTTTTTCCACATAATCATGACCTTTGAAGTTCAGCTCACATTTGGCTTGGCTTAGCTTGAAAATGACAAAACACAGGCCCTGAAGATGACACATCACACACATACTGTATTTTTTATTGCACCGTGTATACTATGTGTACATGTAGTATATAGTAGTATACCCCCCATGTTTTGTCTTCTCACTGTTTTTTCACGTTAATTTATTTACAGTTGTTGCGTTTTGGCTTTTATAACATTTAATCATGCAGTACAAACAAACAAACACTGTTGTTGTACCAGTAAGTATGTGGAGAATAAAGGTGTAAGCTTTAACTGTGCAGACAACGAGTGGCTGTGCACATTAGCTATGCCGACTGTTGAATGTGCCCTTGATGCTGTCTGTGTGGCAGCATAACCTCTCACAGCCTTTGCACTGTGCATGCGTGAAACTCGTAGATTAGAACATAAAGTCTCTATTTGAGAACAAGAATGATCTATCATTAACTCCCCTTTTTAGCAATGAGAGACTGCAATCTAGGTGGCCGTTCTGTTAAAATTAATGAAAAATTCAGAGGTGTACATTTTAAATTGACAAATATACTTTCCTCAGTCTATATCACACTAATAAATCACTAGTGAAGTATAGACTGTCACTAAAAATAAATGCTTTAGCTCAATGGCTGTCCTGTCTGATTGGAACTGTTTTTGTTTAACTGTTTTTTATAACACTACATTAAACAGCAGTTTTACAGAATTTATTAATCTTGGTTAATGTTAATTTCTATGCACATTTCTATTTACATGTTAATGTGGTTAATTTCTACATTTGTATTTTTTCACGTTTTAGAAGGTATAAATTACCATTAAATTATAAATGAACATGAATTAACAATGAGCAATGGCATATTTATGGCATATTTAAAATTAACTTTTTTAATTAACTGTAAAAAAGTTGTTAATTTTTAGTTTGTAGTACTTGTATGCAATAACTAACAAATTGTTAACAAATTAAACCTTCTTGTATCGTGTATTTATGACATTTTTAAAACTTTTAATACATTTAATATGTAAAACCAAATTTGTATACTTGCAGTAATTTTTTATTTGTGTCTGGATATGTGACTGACAGCAACTGCTTTGTCATTTATACAAGCTTATGGTCTATAGCGTCAGTTTGTTGTTCACAACTAAGATGTCACTGTTTTCACTGTTGGTGATTTATGACGTCATTGCTGGTGTCATTTGTTTCATCATAGATGATTTTCCCCACCTAATCTCAGTTTTGTCAACATTCTTGACTCAGCAGCATTTACTTACGTCTGCCTTAATTAAACTGTTGAATGAGCAATTGACAGAAATATGCCATAAATTAAATGATCCAGAGGTTCCTTTGCATTTATTTGGTGTTTGCAGACAGAAATTGGACAGTGAAATCATAATATATTCAAACCCGCAGATTTTTTCATAATACAAAACAATTCTCTTGTTCCACTGAAATCTTCTGCCAAGAAAACTGAGCGTAGGTGTGTTGTGGCAGGGATTTACTGATGCAGCTTATGTCAGGCGTCCTGTTAGGGAGATGATGATTGTGCATGTGAGCGTGTGCGCGCATGCATGTGCATGCATGTGTGCGTGTATGCATGCGTCTGAATGTCACCACCTGGCACAAATCACGAGGGCCCCACAGTTTGATAGACCCACAACAGGTGTGTGGAGGCACAGCAAACACCCTTGACTCCTGACAGGTGTTGTAGTTTGGGTTTCAGCCCAGAATGCGCTGCATTTGCTTGTGACACTCACATTAGTCACCGACTCGCTCGCCGGACTTCTGACTCTAATAGTCAGCTAGGTATACTAATCCCTCCCTGGACCATAAATGTTAATAGCTTACTAGGTACAGTAATCTCCAATGGTGACATTTGGTCTACCTTAATCTGAAGATGTATTAGAGGAGGTAAGGGACAGAGAGAAAAGGATGGAGGGATGGGTGGAGAGATGGATGGCTGGTATTACAACGGTTGTAGTGGGGCATAGGCGAGTAAAATGTATCATTAGGCTTAACTTGGTACATCATACTCCTGTGCATGCTGGGGGGTCCAAATCCAGTCAGCTGTGGGGGGTCTAAATCTGAGGCTCTCTGGTTTAAAACATAATATGAGCTAAGAGTAAAAGATATTTGATGTCATGATGTTATTTTGATGATGCTGTACACAGTACAAGCCTTACAGTTGCTTAATTGTCACAATGTGAAACACGAATGTTGTGGGAATGTAAAAAATTATGAAGTAATATTTACATTTATGCATTTGGCAGATGTTTTTATCTTAAGCAAATTGCAAGTTGATTTTAATCAGTGTGTAATTCTTGGGAATTTAACCCATGACAGGTATTTCCAGACAGCTGTTACTAGGATTATGTCTAATGTGACTTTTCCATCAAGCCACTTCAACCAAAACACTAAGACTTTATTCTCATTTAAAAGTAAAATATTTTGTATTTACAAAGTTTCGAAGCAAACATTTTAAAAAGTGTTTTGACAATAGGATTGAATTACACAAAGCAAGTACCAGTGCATAGAAATGTTGCAATTGTGTAATAATAAAGTCTGATTTATTCATGGAAAGACACATGACATTTACAGGAAAGACTCTAAACAGGAACCTGGACAGGAAAAGATCTGTTACACCATATTACAGCAGTGTTTAAAATGAAAGCGAATCAGACAGGGGCTAAGGTGTGACTCCCGTTTACTGCGGTCCTGAGCGATGTCTTTCATGGGGTCAGGAGGTCAGTCCTGCAAACACTGTATCGTGAGATTTGACAGTAAGAGTCTGTGTTATGTTCAGATCAACAGATCAAGGCTTAAAAAATGTCTACAAAGAAAATTGAGAAACCGAAGCTGTCTTGAAACATAGGTTGCACTTAGTATTTTAATGTATCATAAACTTTTGACAAAGATTGTGAAGATTGTTACACAACTGATTTCCCCTTAACACAGTCTTTTCCAAGACATGGGTGTAATCACATCATAGATCCTCGTCCAAAAGCACTAATCCTCCTTTATTTTGTAAGCTGATAGAGCAACCATATGCCCCTGCATATCACTCACTCAATTTTGGGTGAAACCAAGCCCTGACCTCCCCTCCCCAAAATAGTGTTATATTTCCAAGGTCTATTATTAATCTGTACTTTTCTCCCCAAGGATTAGGCCACAACACTCCCCCACTCTTCTCTTGTCCACTTGGACTGGTATTATTTCCGTAGATGCACTCAGATTAGTGATGTGTTTGTGTTGACAGCCGCTGTAGCTGGATTAGGTCATGCTTGTGGGACATGGGGGGGGGTGTTGCTTTATGTGTGCCTCTGTGTACATCAAGGGATGAGGGATGAGGCCCCCATGTTGTCTGACCAGCACCTAGAGCTTACCCATGCTAACCGACAATAGGTTGGGTAAGACCCTCACCCTATTCAGACAGCTTTTGTCCTGAGTCGTAGGGCAGCCCAGACACAAGGGGGTGGAGAGGGTGCAGCCTGAAGGAGAGTGAGTGGTGACAATTAAACATGGGCCAGAAAAGCATCAAAGGTCTCACAAAAGTTGTTTGTGAACTTAAGCACTTAAGCTTACATCCTTTTGCCACATATTCAATGTTAATAATATGCAACATTAATAAAATATTTAGTTAGTGGAAACCAAAGCATACAGAGATTGTGTGTTTTGCAATGTTGCAAGATGGACTTAAGCAACAATGTGTATGCATGTTTGTTGCTTTGTTTTGAGGGGGTGACTAGGAGCGCACGTGGTTGCTGTATGGTCAACCTTTCCTCAGGTTTGTTGACTCATCCTCTCAGTTCTCTTTTGCGTTTCCAAGAATTTACACTCACTTTGCCTAGACTAAACAGTTTCACTGAAATCTACTAAGAAGGGCAATGCCAGTTTAGATGATGTGGGAGAGCTTCCTTTTTCTCGTCCTTCACCCACAGGTATTTTCTGGGTGCACAAGAGGCTTGTGTTATAATAAGGCCTAACTAGTTCTTTAGTACTAAACAGATTCAGGCCAGTCAGTGTTGTTTTCTCCCGCCACTTTTCCAAACTGAATGCTCCATGATGGCAGTATCTGATGTCTTGTCGAACACGATTGGTGATGCCGCATGAAGTAAAGACAGGATTTCATTCTCTGCTCTCATGTTTTCTGAAAGCAATAACTTCCCACAGACTGATGATGCAACAGGAAATGTCGAACAATTTTGTTCTCAGTAATAGCTGCCATCATTTGATTTGTTCTCAAAACGTTTTGCCTCCTCAATTGTTAATCTATTTTCAGTCATTTCACATGTAATTTGACTGTTTTCACTGTTTTCACATTTCACTGCTGCAGGATAAGTTGACAGATTTTATTAAAGCATAATTAAGAAAATAAACTTTCCTTCTTCCAAAACACACATGTGACTGAAAGGAATAATTAAATCCTAAATCCTAACAAAAGTAAATTTAGGGCAAATGGTTGGAAGGAGAAAAAGAACCGTCTTATAAATGAGACAAAGGGATCATTTGGGAACAGAAGTATGTGGGTGAAATGTAAGAATATGAGGTCACGTTGGTTTTATTCAAGCAGGTTTCTATCATTGTGAATGGCAGTCAGAGAATCAGGAATTGAATATATGCCGTTTTATCCTCAGAATGTATTAGTGAGAAATCTCGCGAGGGGAGCTGATTCCAGTCAAAGTGAATGAGTAATACAGCAGAAGTTGTGCTGCCAATTTACACAACACCACACACGGAACAGAACGGTTAGCTGAGCACCGTCCTCCTCTATTCTACTCTATTCTTTCGTTTACTTCTCCAGAAAATAGGTCAGAGTGTCTCAGTAAAAAATAATAATAAAATAATCGACACAAATACATTTCTAGGTGAGGGTTTTATTCTGTCGTCTATGATCCAATTTCACGCCACACTCAGCAGCAGCACAAGCGCGCATTCATAAAGGTAAAAATGCATGAAGATGGAAAAAAGTAAAGGCAATGTATATTATTCACCGTTAAGATCAGGCAGACATGCAAAACGTGGAAAAAACCGAAATGAAAATAATGACGATGATTTTAATGATACTAATAGTATTGCATTTTTATTGCTTCATTTTTGTGTTTATATGCATCATTCTGCATCAATTCTACGTGAACGCGCAATGCTTAACCAATGGCTGAATGTAAATAAAATGAATCGATTAATATTAATGTTTCCAGTGAAATGCAATTGGCCTTTAATGAATACATCAAACAGCACCGTCGTTTTATTGGTCAATTAGTAATCCATACAAAACAAATGTAGGCTACGAATTTAGGGAGGGTAAATTTCTTTACACTGTACCAATCAGAGTGCATTAAACAGGGGGCGTCCTGAATAACGGGGTTCTGCATTAGAATAAACGCTTAAACTATCGAATAATGCTAAAAAAAAGAAATGGTTATTATATTCGTCATTTGCTTTAATTGTATTCAAGTCTCCCCCAAACAAATATTTATTACGATTTTAGAGGATATAGGTGATTCCTCGCCATCTACTGCAACGAATGCATCAGCACTGGTTTAAAAACTAAAACACAAAATAAGCAAACACTTTTTTTAAAGCACTGTGACAAATGACTATCTTTACTATACAAACAGTTCATATTTAATACGTATGACATGTATGACATGCGCGTGAAAATATACAGCATTCATCACAGCACAAAACAAGTAACAATGAAATCAGAGGTGAACGAGAGAGAGCGCGTGCAGGGAGCGCGCACGCACCGCGCACAGGTGAGCTACCTGTCAGATCACTGAAGCAGCGCAGCTCCGACAGCCTTACACGCATCTCTTCTTGCACGACTCCCCGTTTCTTCTTATTCTGTTGGTTGTCTTTTAACGAGCCTTGACGATTAATGCTGTTTTTCTCTTACAGGACATTTCGCAGCATCACCTTTTCAGCGCCCCACACCTGTACTGCAGAACGACAAATGAGTCAGTAGACGGGACCTGATCTGGCTCATCAGACGACCCAACACTCCCCTACGCCTGTGTTTCTCCATCTATCCCGCCGTGTAAAGATAGGTGGCGTGTGTGTCAGAGTCTCGAAGCGCAAAAGTAAAAGAGAGAGCGTAGAAATGTCATCTGAAGAGGCGGAACACGTCAGTGCGTCCTCAGGTTTGTTCCGTGTTGTGGCTCACAGAGATCAGTCCTAACCTGTCCATCAGGAATAACGGTCCCTCATTATAGAGCAGAGTCCTCCACGGCGCTCCAAACATCTCTGTGGCGTTTTCCTCCCCTCTAACCGGCTATTTGGGGAATTTTCATATAGATTCGGGTAGGTGAGCCTGTTTCGTGTGTACTTCAGTCCTTGTGGATGTTTTATACACCCTATTTGACTTTTTTACCCCCTCATCCTGAATATGAAATTGCAGTCAACTTACCTTCAGCCGCTTACCGGCTCAGGTGAGAAAGGTGCGCGCTCCTCGCGGATGGTGACATAGAGGCACCTTCACACAGGGCTGCTGCTGCTGCTGCTGATGATGATGTCGCTTGTTAAATTTATCAGTGCATGCTAAAATCCGCTCTTATAAAGCCGTCAGACAACAACATAGTACTTTATATATGCTTATCTTCTCGTGCAGGTTGTTAGGTAGATCACCAATAGTTTATTCGTAAACGTTTAAACCTTTAATGCGTTAATGTTTATCTCATGCATTTATTGCATAAATTCGAATTAAGCTTAAAATAAATAAATCATCTAGTTTTTGACATCAGCATCTCGGTTGCTGTGAATTACAGACGAATTTTCGCAAAATATATACGACGATCTGCAGTGTGATGAGAGGGTTATTTGGACTCGTTTATTATCGTGCTTGTGGTTATTATATAGGATCCGCAAGCACAGCTTCTCTAGCTAGATACAAACAAAACTCTGCAGTTTTAATCGGTTTGATACAGTCAAATTAAAACTTGTACAGATTTAAAATACGAAAGAGTTTTTTAGACCATTATTTGTAAAGGTTCCCACAAATGCCACAATGTTACTGAATAGTTTTGTGACTGTTACTCGTTTGATTAGAAAAGAAGAGAAATGGATCATTAGAAATTAAAGCGAAACAACTTTTACTTGACGGCGGTTCGCTCACTGTTTTAAAACCTAAACTAACGGGATTTTAAAATTGTTGCAAAATGCGTCAGTAAATCAGTAAAAGTTAGACAGTAGAGAAATGAAGCAAACAATTACATCAGGCGCACAAAGAAAGTAGCTCACAAGACCTGATGCCTTTATCAACTTAAACCCGTCAGAGGCAGAGAGAAAAATAAAACTAATGGCGCCGTTGGTTTATGAGTTATAAAGCATATCTAGTAAACACGAGCTGAAGAAAACTTATTTGTTTTCTTCGTTCTGTGAAATGTTCTTTACACACCACACACATGCTTTATGGGAACTTGAAGGTGTCGGTGTGTCCGTCCCCCTTCATTCGCGCACTGACGCGGTGCTGTCCGATCACACACACACTTCAAAAGATCAGACGACGCGCAGGACGCTCACGGTCCCTCTAAACAAACCCTCCTGGATAACTTCATTCGGACTTCTCAGTTTCTCTACCCCCCAAAAATATCTGCTCTTCTGTGACCGACACACATCCTTCTTCCTTCCCTGAGAGTCCAATTGTTGCCGTGTGTGTGTTGGTTGCTAGATCTTGGATGAAGGAGCGGAGCCCATGCGGACTGCTGCCATCTGACCCACTCTTATCAATGAAGCAGGAGATCATGGCGGAGGGTCCCCGGTGTAAGAGGAGAAAACAGGCCAACCCGAGGAGAAAGAACGGTAAGAATGTATATTATGTCGAAAAACCGAACTCCGGTTTGCTCTTGCGTCTTTAGTCACACTTAGATTTGGTTAAGATTGTGCGGTGTCATCTGAAGCCCAATACAGAGAAGTGCGGAAAACTCAGCGACAGCACAAAGTATATTGCTGTGTAATTCTATGTATAATGTAAGTTTTTAATTGTTGCGATTATGTTTAAGTGTAAATTGTATAGAGGAGCATTAGTTAGAGGGAGAGTTGAGTAGCGGTTCAGCTATAGAGCGTCTATTATCTCAGCACAAAACCGTTATGTGTGTGTGTGAGTGCGCGTCTTCTGCTGGGCACAATAAGGACCTAAAATAACTTTATTTTGTATACAAAAGTTGTTTTAAGTATTGCGTGTGAATTGTTATACTTCGCTCTGCATCAAGTATTTAGTTTGGATTTTAATGCTGTTGACTTCTGGCTTTGGTGAAGTTCTAAGGAAGTTAAGTAGTGCTGTGCGGTTACAGGTTATGTGTTGGGACACTTTCCGTCAGTTTCATAATTTATAAATCAGCACATGTATTATGACTTATTGAACACGCGGGTATTGGTTTGCGACAAAGGCAAAATTGAAGTGAATTTAGGTGAAAATGTGTTGTGCGCTTGTTGCGATCTAATGGATAAAGAATACGAGAAGTCACAGTGCCACAGCAATGGCCTGAGGAGCATTTAGACACAAAGAAAAACAAACAAATCTTCAAAACAACTTCGTCAAACTGTTAGCCACACTGTCCTATTCTCATTCTGTTAATAAATGTAGATTAAATAAATATAAGATTACTCCTAATTTGGACAGTATAACATTTGGACAGTGTTTTACTAGACTTGTAATTATTTTGATCAAATGTAAATACGGCCCTGGTTATTTTTCAAAGTTGCAGCTACACATATTCACGGGCTCTGTTATGTTTGACCTCACTTCGTTATTAAATGCCAGCTATTGATTACATAAAAATCAATGCAGTCTGTCGATGGAGAATATGCCACAGAATAAAGTCGATGGGCTGAAACTCTGTTTTGAAATTGGGGCAAAAATTAGTGAAGCGATCAATCAGTAATTCTCTTATTTGTCTCGTATGACTGAAACAGGCACAAAACACGTTCAGTTTATACCTCCAGCGGTGTGAATATTTTTAGTTGTTGTGTGAGAGCATTTGCTCGGTACGAGGCCCGTACAGCTAAAAACAAAAATCCTCACTAATTTAACTTTTTTGGCATCTTGGCATTTTTCCCCCTTTAAACAGATAGAGAAAAAAGTCTATGAGAAGAACAGGTTTAGGATTAGATATCCTTTAACAAAATAAATGATGAGAATGCCCCAAAGCGTGACTACCAAACGTTATAATATATGTAAATAATTAAAAGCATAACTGCAGTTAATAATTGTACTTTCAGTTTAATGCTTTTCGCTTGAAATAGTTTGTAAAAAACGCTACTTGTGGTGTGAATAGACCACGTACAATTATTCTGCAGTATTTCTTTCAACTGGCTCTTTACAATTTATTATCGAATCCGTTGCGATTGTTCACTTTTTCTGCATTTTTAACGCTGACGCATTTATCCCGTTTAAACTCATCCTGGATGTCAATTTGACACATTCCTTAAATAACAAATGTATTTTTTAACTTTGTAGCTCAGGCCACTTCGTTGGTCCTCTTCTCCTCGGTCCGCGGCCCCACCCCGCTGTTTCGAGGGCCCAATGGGAGGTCACATTAGGCCCTATGTGAAACTCGATCCGCTCTCTGGCTGCAGTTGTGTTGTGGTTGTCATTTACCCTCCCACACCCCCAACCTCCCCCTCTTTTTCACAGCACGTCACATCCAGCTGTGAGGGCCAGCTTGACAAAACTGTCAGAGGCGCAAGGCTATAAAGTTGCAGCGTTCTGTAGATTATGGTGGTTCTGTTGTTGTGAGGCGTTTCCTGTCATGACACATCACATAGACGACTTTAAGCTTTACCTGGGAGTTTTTTGTTTTTCCCTGAGTTTTTTGTTATTATGCATAGTTTTGCAAAGCAAGCCTGTGATGTTTCGCTGTGCTTAACATACATTTGTGTGCACACTGTAAAAAAAAAAATCACAATGATTCATTCTACTGATTTGGCTGGTTAGTTACTAATGCTAGATCTATTAATACAAATGATCAGACCCTTTGTGAGAATGACGATTGAGTCACTGCAGTTTCCAGATTAAATCACTTGTTTCTGTGAAAGGAACATTGTGAGATATTTGTTCAGATGGCATAAAGAGGCTAGCAGGTTCACCGGGACAAAGCACTAAGACAATGGCTTGTCATTGGGGCATCTCATTGGCATGCTCTTATAATCGGCAGTACCAGGGTGTCTAGTGTACTGTCTTTGGCACGTATCACACACAACCAGGCCATTGTTAATGCAGCTGCGGCAGATACCTTTGCCCCTCCTTCTATAACCACTTCCTACTAAATCAGTCTTTTCAAAATAACATTTTTCATGTATAAATTTGTGCCATTATTTAATCGCACATTTACAAACAGAGGTCTCGCTCTCTAAAACACACACGCCAGTCTCAAGTAGCTCTCCAGTGGTACCATCATCTTTGTTGACCTGAATGCCTTTCATATCTGTTATGCCATGTTTTAGCCACCCCCTTCTCTCTCTCCCTCTCTCTCTCTCTCCTTTTTCTCTCCCTCTCTCCCTCCTCCACTACACACCCCCTCAGTAAACACCCCCGAGGGCAGAACAAAGAAAAGGAGCTCCTCTCCTCCTTCTTAATCACAATTCAGCCCTTTCACTGCCGCCAGGCCACTCTCTCGCTTTCAGCATCCCAAAGCCAGAGATGAAAAGAGAGAAAAGAGAAAGGGAGAGCGGGCGAGCAAGTGAGAAGAGGTGGAAATTATGATAGGCCAAGGGAGAGAGCCAGAGGTATAGAGGTAGAGTGACATAACTTTGGTGCTTCTTTGCAATTGTTAAACTCCCCTGGTTACGCTGCCCATGTCGGTTGACCGTTCCAACTGAGGAACAGGGTCCTCACTAATGGCTAGATAATGTTACTAAATGCCAGTCTGGAACTATAAAGAGCAGAGTAACAGAAGAGAGAGAGAATAGGGAGGGACTATGAGAGACAAAAAGAGAGACACTGATAAGCTTAGTAAGAATTGAGTGAGAGAAAACAAGTTAGAGTGTGTGTATACAGGAGGGGACGCAGGGAGGAGGAAGGGAAAAGCAACAGATTGTTTTATGGACCCCAAAAAAAATATCACAAGTGCCTGTGAATTGTTAGATTCCATTTTTAAAGAACTGCTACAGAGGTTAGGTGTTGGTTGTTTATGTTGTCACTTTGTAGCAAGAGCACACGTTCACTTCTGTGTTGTGCTGCACACTCATTATATTATTCCCATTTTTTTTAGGCTTTCGCCCAAAGTTGCTATACATCTGCTAGATTCAAGATAAGCTGTCGACCCAGATATAGAGATAAGAGAAACAAGGCGCTTGGTCTTTAGAGATCCACAGATTTGTATGGGTGGTGGGACAGATGCCACTCTCAGGACCAACACTTTCTAGCAGTCCATCGCTTTCACGAAGTGAGACAAAACATCCAGTCAGGGGCCAAACGCCTGTGCCTTTTCACTGACAGACAAGACATCCATTATTGTGTTAGCCTTTCATTCGCTTTTCCCCCTGTACCTCAATAGGTCAGGGATCACAAATGCAAATCCACAGGCATACCGAGAGAAAGAGAGAGAGGGTAGAATGTAAGAATACTCAAATGCACCATGTGATATGAATTCTTAATTTTATCTGTTTCGCTCCCTCCCCCCTCTACTTTTTTGTTTGTAAGAAAAGGAGATTATCTGTACACCTTCATTCAAGTCCCCTCCCCTTTCAACTGGGCCAAGCTGTGCAGGATTTAGGCCGATTTACTTCAGCAAACACCTATGGACACTGGGGAGGGGACGGACCCTGCTTGGAAAGAGGGGGTCCTTTGTTTGCTGGGGTGCAGAAGGCCTAATGCTTCACCGGGCGGCCGTATTATCGCATTAAGCTGTATGCTGGTGGCCCATGGAGGCTGGTTAAAGCTAAAGCAGTCTGCTATCTACCAAAGACAAGGGAACATACATTAGCAAAGAGACGTGCCCCCATTGTGTGCCTCAAACTTCTCTGGGCGTGAGAGATTAGATGGGTCTAGGTAGAGACTCAACTGTCTCTGGAGCATCCGTGCAAAGTACGTTCTGGTCAAAGTATGTGCTGCTTCAAAAATCTCCCACAGAATCTTTCAGAAGCTCATAGTATTTTGGAATATTTGCTGAGAGATGATAGGATTCCTATATACTTTGTGGCAGGAAACTCTCTAACCATGGCATAACTATAGTGTTTTTATTCCAAGCTATATTAAGCCCATCCCCCAGTTTTTTCCCCTTGTCTTTCTCCAAGCTAGTGCAGAGAGAGCAAGCTTTATCTGACTCTGTTCTGCTAACATCTGTCACTGCTATGAGGGACAGGAGAACACCACCGGGGGCTTCGTTAGTCCTGTGTCACTTGTGACTAACCGGAATGGGCAATTCACAGTAGCAAGTCTGTTCTCTCCTCTGTTCTTTTGCTCTCCCACTCTCTACTAGATGATACAGCTTCAAATGCCACGGCTCTTGTTTTATGCAGTCCATCCCTACGTTGGGTGTGGGCAGTTGGCCTAAGAGTGCCAAACTGCCCACGCTGGCCATCATGATTGAGATAGTATGTAATGTTTCCGTAGTCTGAGATCGTACTTTACAAGTAATCTGTTGTTTGTTCAAGGTGGTCGGCCATGGACGTTTAGATGTGTGGTTCAAGGTGACTGACAGGGTTTTGTTGTATGTCTTCCCCCCCAACTAACCATGTGCACATTTTCTTCATGAGTGAGTGCAGAGTAGCGCTGTGACATTTTGTGGCGCCGAATTGCCGTTAGCCTAAACAGCGAGGATTTACCAAGGTCAATAATGAGGTATGTCACTGCAGGCAGCAGAAACAACAGCGCCGGTGATAATGAATGAGACTAAGGTTGAGCTCGGCTGGGATGTGTGTGTAGGGGGAGAACAGGGAATATAACTTCCTTTAAAAGTAGATGAAAATAAGATTCAGTGCTCTGTTGCTTTTGATAAAAGTTGTTTTTCAGGCATTTCAGCCCTCATTTTTTTACATTAACTTGACAATTTGGAGCCAGGCTTGATTATTTCCTGAAGTCTAACTTACATTTGTCTACACATATGGATGTTCTCTCACAAAACCCACATGTACAGCGTACACACTCACATGGACATGTCCTGTTTGATTAGTGGAACACCTCCGGCAAGGTCACAGACACATGGAACAATCAATAACGGATCGGTGGATTAAGGTGTCATGACATCTGTGGGCCCAGACCTCCCATGTATGGGTGAATACCTCTTAAAGCCCACTCTGTTGACAATGCTCCCGCCCTAATGCCAGATCTATATTACAGGCCAAAAGAGCTCATGTCTATGGGCTGCGGCCTTGCTGCCAATCACCTGCGTTTGAAAGTTTTCCCTCGCAGAGCTGCTAGGAAAACACAGTCTGCGTCTGTCGGCGTGTATCTTCCCCTCTCTGTGATGAGGGTGGAGATGTTGGCCTGTGATACGGTGGTTAAGTAATTGGAATAGATTGCTCTCAGAGATTAGCTTGAGTGTAATGGCCTCTTTCATTCTGACCCGCAGTCGCAGGCACAGCTCAGAGATCAGACTAAACATGCTCGTCTATGTTGGAAAGGCCAATAGCTGTAATTACATCAGCCTTGTTATCTAAACACTTACTTATTCAGTCACCCATTTGCAACATAAAAGTGAAAGTAAAAAGACAGGCATTGAGTTTTTTTTTTTTCTGACACATGTGAATTCCATAGTGGATATTTGCTTGATTTATCAAGGGCTGTATTCTCAGTATGTGAATGGAAGAGAGGGTCTACAGTCACTGTCATAAGCAAATGTCAAACTGCTACCTCAGGTAATGAACAGGGTAGAGAAATTAGTCCTGACAGAATTTCTTCTCTCCCTGTCGTTTGACAGACAGACCTGCCGTGTCTTATCAGAGGTGAGGATTTGAAAGAAGTCACCAAGCTCAGCCTTTTCTGTTTTACAGCTTCTCCGAATGCCCACCAGCAGGACGCTCGTCTGAGATTACAGGGCATAACTTTTTTTGAGGGTTGCAGGTCTAGCAATTAAAGTAATGAGGAGACGCTCTGCTCACAGAAGCCAAGGCCTGAGTGTAGTGCTGACTCGCTGCCTTTCAAGTCGATAACTCCTGGCCCACAACCTCGGGCAAGGCATGCCTGCTCCTTATCAGAGAGGATGTCCTGTGCTTTACATTCCTGGGCTAAATGATCCTCTTCCTTAGTGTAAGCACTAGCACTCAGGAGGATTGAATCTGATGGCCCCGTCAAAGCAGTCTCTGGTCGCTACAAATGAGACCCTAGCACGGACTAGCTCTTTTTTACTCTCTTCAGCTGGTGTGGTTATTGTGACACAATAGGGAAACTAAGAATAATAAAGACTCTGAGGTGTGTGAAAATGGAGTGAATTGGATTTGGTAGAACAGAATGTGCAATATTTGTCTTATTGTAGATTAAAATTGGGAATTTAAAAACAGACAGAAATTGTGCTGCTTTGGCTGAATAGTTTTTAGTTACCTGACAATGATGATGCTTCATAAATAGGTCTGTGATGTTGATGCCCAAAAAACAATTTGAACCCTGAGGGTCTACTGTAACTGAATGATGTAAAGCTTTAATTGTATTCCAATTGGTAGGCAGCAGTAAGACTGAATTGCCATGTGTGCCACAGATCCAGATGGTACAACTGAACCCACCTTTTCAAGCTGGCAAAATCACAGGTCTTAATGCCATCAGCTTTTCAAGTTTTACAATGGGCCAGGCCTCGTTATTACCAGCGGCGGCCTCTTTGGCGAGACTGCTATAAAGAAAGTGTTCCTCAGCAATTAAAGCTAATGAAATATTCATGTGTGGCACCTTCCTCAGCCATCCTCGCAAATGAGCAAGCTATGCCACCACCCCCAACCCCCCCATATCCAACCAACTCCCAGCTTTATTATGGCGGTAGCCTGGCATGTCTGCAATTAGTGCAGTGTCTAGCAGCGCTGGCTGGGTATGGCGGGTAGTGATTGGAGGAGAGGGGAGTGTTAGGGATGTTGGAGAGGTCATGTGATGCTTTGGAAGGTACACAGGAAATGGAGAAGGGGAAGGACCAAGCAAGAGCCATTTTTAACATGAGGGTGGCACCGCCCGCTGATTCACTTCACACACCAGCTTTTGTGCAAACAAGCAGGGAAGCAAGGATAGTGATACTTATGTAGAGGTTGGAGGTGTGAGACAGTTATAAAATGTGTGCAGGAGTATTTATTGATCGAGTGACATTATTTTTATATGCTATTTTTTATAATGTCCTTTTATAATGTAATTTTATTTAAATCACTTAGTATTTTTTTTAATCGATCCACTAGTTGATTTCACATACACACACACACACACACACACACTTTCTTTCTTTGTTCACACATAGCGACAGATGGACACAAATAGCCATATTAATGTAGTTTTGTTAAAACAAAGATAAAAGCAGGAGGAAACTCTGAATAATTGTTTATTTAACTGACCAAACTTTTACCTGTGAACTCTCAGCTTTGTCTGTTGTTATGGCAATCTGAGTGCAACTTGAGCCTTGATTGAAATTCTTTTATCGCAGCAAATAGTGGTGGTTGAATCCTAAAATCACATTTGCATTAACCGAAGACTTTACCCATCTCCACATCAACCTGGAGAGGCCTTTGTCACTTTATGAGGTTTTCACTCTGCCAGTGACCCTTTTGCATGTCAATGAGGAGCCGTACGCTCTCCTCCCTCATTCCCACGCAACGAGGTCCTATCCCTGGTGCACCTTTCCCTGGAGCTCTGTGAGAAGTCCCGTGCATCCTCCAAACAGACTGGCCCTGCCGTGTTTACTGTGGGATTAGGGGGGTGAAGGGGGCGGCTGCGGGAGGGTCTGGGGGCAGCTGAGGAAGAGGTAGCCATGGGAAGGGCCCCCCAAAGGCATGGAATGCCGGTGAGGTCAGCAGGGGTTGGTGCGGGGGGAACCAAAGAAGCTCTCCGGGGATGGAGCAGGTGCTTTTGTGTAGTCCGTCAGGCATCAAAGACGTGACGAGGCTGAAAAGGTTAGTGCTGGCGCTGCAAAGCGAGACACCCCCCAACACACACACTTTTTTTTGGCTTCGTACTTGTGAGAGTGGGTGCAGGAGTGAAAGTGAAGGCTGGCTCCCATGCTCTGGTGTTCAGAGGTCACTTTTTGTACCTGAATGGGCTCCAAAGGAAGAGAGGTCCATGGCAAATGCTCAAAGTAAAGTTTTCCGCTCCGTAACGGGGTGTTTGCAGGCCTGTCATCACAAATGCACTTCATTCTGGCCCATAGATGGTTCATTTGGATACATGAAGGCTCTGTAAGTCTTGATATGATGCTAAGTTCATCATATCTGCAGGTAATTGAAGAACGGTGGTCATATAATGTGCTAATTTTGCTAATATAAAGCAGTTAATTAATTTTCACCAGCTTTGAAATATCAGAGTGTTTGTTTGTGTGTTTAGGTTAACAAAACATTATTATTATTATTATTATTATTATGTATTTATTTATTTTTTAAACCGAAAAAGACTTTAAGAAGATTCTGTGATTAAATGTAATCAATCATGTTTAATTGACAAAAAGAAACGGAATAACTTTTTTCTTTTCTTTTTGGGCCCTGTCACTGCTCTGACATGGCTTTGGGTCAAAAAGCCCAGTCAGGCATAATGCTGAGGAGTCTTTACAGCCTAGCGACAAATTGTCTTGCCTCTCTCTGCACTTGACGTCTCAGCCTCGCCCAATCAGTGCACCTCATGTCTTTTTTCCCTCCGTTAGGATGGGCAAACAGGAGGAGGAGGTGAGGTGAGGAAGCAGGGGGGGCGGTGGGTTTCAGTTGTTGCAGGTTGCGTCATGGGACCCGCGGTGTCCCCTTTTGTGCAGCACGTCAAATGTGGTTAACATGCGGCCATTTATCTGCAAAGCCCCCTGGGTGTACAATGGCCTGGCTGTGTGTGTGTGTATGCAGAGGGGGAGGAAATGGTAGAGCGGTGGGCTTAGCATCGGAGCATTCCTATTCTCTTTCCCTGTCGCTGTCACCTCCCCTCCTCCCCTCATTTCTCCTCTTGGCTGCACACAACCCCTCAGTCATTGTTTCGTTCTTTTTATTTTTCTCCCCCGGGGTGCTGTGTGGAGCGACTGGGTCAGGCGGCATCTGACAAGGTGCTTCAGAATGTTGTGTGCTCCCGTGAGACGGATTGTTCCTCACAAACGCCGTGTAAATTGTCAACCCTGCAGTAACCAGGGCAAGTAAAAGAAGGTGCGCTTTAATTCCCACAGCGTCTAGCGTATTGCAAATTACATTCTGCAGAGTCAGAAGCATAAGATGTACTCTTGGTCGCTTAGTCATTCTTTAAGAACGTTTCATATGTGCAAAGTGAAAAGGTAAAAAAAGGAAATGGGAGGTTTTTCAAGGTCCTTAGAAACAACATAACAAAATCAAAGCCAACAAGACAGTTATGGCTCTTTTGATAGCCTAGTTTGTTTTGCCTGAGCTAAGCCGCCTTTTCAGTAGTTTTGTGCCAATAGAAGTGGCATGCATGCATTTCACAGGTAACAAGATTAGTCAGACCGGTGATTGACTCATTTGCCAAGGGAGCTGCCGCACAGAAGCTCAATGTGAAATTTGTTAATTTTATTTCTTCAGACTAGATACAGTCAAACAGAAACTAATGGCGTCACTTCCGAGAAACAGACTTTGCTGTTTGTGTCTCCCCTAGAGAGAGCAGATGCAATAGGTTCAAAGGCCGATCTAATGATACAAGTGTGTGTGTGTATATGTGTGTATATTTTTCTATAAAAGACTCTCTTTGCATTGGTATGTGCTCGCTGGTCTATAGCCTTCCCAGTCTGGTGACAGAGATGACTAAAAACAGTACATCAATAACAGACAGTTTGTCATGGTTTAAAAAACTGTTCACTTAATTCACATTTGACAGAATGGTGCATTACAGTAGATGTGAAATAGGTGGAACTGAATTGCTTTTTGCTGAGATATTTGTTATTGAAAAGCCAGTTTATTTAGGGAACGGCTGAACGAGTCACTGCTTCAGACATTTTAGTTGTACATGTTGTTTTCCTTAGAATGGGTGGTTACTGTCCCTGGAGGCGAAGAGCTCGGAGAAGCCACAGAGAGCACTACCATTTTCATTTTCCATGTTCTCCCTAAAAATACACCACAGTACATCCCTGCATTTTTTGTGGTGGGAGACGTGAACCGAGTCCTATTGGATAGATTTTGTTCTTCCATGCCATGTAATGTAAGGGGCAGCTGATGTGTTAGGGACCAGCAAATAATTTCCTATCTCATCTAATTCAGGGGTGAGTGGTTTACGTTAGCAGTGCCAACAAAAACCATCAGCCAAAAAGTTCCAAGAGCCCCTGGACTGACCATGAATGTTATCTATAAATTGTTCCTCACAAGTTATTTACCCTTGTTCACATGTTGCTGGCTTTTACCTTCGTTTTCTTTTCTTTTAGTTGACGGTTGAGCGTACTGTCAACAACAAGTTTGCATCACATAAACAGTTCCCAAGCCAGTCCTGCACTTACTTCCCATGACTGCATTTCTTATTGTGATTTAGAGTTGACTAACACAA
The DNA here is from genome assembly GCA_036877545.1 of Yasuhikotakia modesta. NCBI lineage: Eukaryota > Metazoa > Chordata > Actinopteri > Cypriniformes > Botiidae > Yasuhikotakia > Yasuhikotakia modesta. Next base: position 2,310 of record JBAJNP010001880.1, on the reverse strand, counting down.
CGAAGTCTGAGGTGAGCAGGAGGCATATATTGTTGTAGCTGTTTGGTTACAAATATTTGCTGGAAAGCAGCTTCTTTGGTCAAAAGATGTGGCTTTACGGTTTGAAATAGTTACTCACTCATAATGTTTCTCAACATAGGAAGTGGCATAAAACAGTCATACCACATTAGACAACTGCAGTTGAATGTTTGGGAGAAACAGCGCACTCCAGCTGTCTGTTGCTCCTCCACTGACGGCCATCGGCAGAGAGCTGTTGACAAACGGCCATCTGTAAACATTTAAAAAGATGAGTTTGCTTACAGACTCTCCTTTTTAATTAAAGGCCCGGGATGGCGCCCACCCTTTTCCACAGGTTATGTGATAACTGCACCTCTCTGTGAAGAATGAGAAGGTCTGCTGACGTCTTCTCCAAAACACTTGAGCAAGGGTGGAGATTCAACAGTGTCCTAAATTAGGCACTCTGACATGAGCCATTACAGTGCACAGGGAACTTCCTGTTGCATTGATTCAAAATGGGCCATTTTGAATTGGGCTGAAATAAGCAAATTGGATGATATATCTATGACCTATGAAACTGTCATGCTTCACAATTAGTTGGTTTTCTATGATCAAGCAAAAATAGATGTATTTTGCTGAGGTTGTCATAAGTGTGTGTGTGTGTTTGTTTGTGTGTGTGTTACATGAGGTAGAGTCATTTGTTATGATTCTCACTGCTGAAACAGAGGAAGAACTCTGTTTGATTTTGTCTGGCAACCAAGTACACAAGGAGAGGCAAACAAACAAATCAACAAATAAACAATGGTGGGGTGAGACAGGAGATGGGACGGGAGGGGTGTGAAGGGAATGGGCAGTCAAGATACATCGTGAAATCCTTCTAGGGCACCATGTCAACCAGTTCACCTGAAACTAATGCCCCAGCAGCTTCTCCCTTATACAGGGCCCTAATGAGTATGAGGTTGGCGTGGGAAAGAAGACGAGGAGGCACAAATAGGTGACCCACTAGGCCAGGGTGGGGGTCATACCTCTTGTTTAAGGGGGTCTTTTGTTTGCATGTCTGAGACATGGGAATTAGGGAGACGGTGGTGTTGTGGGTTATGCCTGGATTGTTTTGAACAGCGTGAGGGACGGCATATTACTTACGGATTAACAGTGTAATTATATCCCTGGTATGATGTGCTTTATCAATAAGGACAGTTTTATTTTTACATTGTTAGTGATTTAGATGGTTTTTGTTTGTGTGCGTTTCGTCTATTAAGTGACTGGCTTCAAGAAACATGCTAAAATATATATTTTAAGTCAAACTTTATTTTATTCCAAATAAGCTACAAGCGAACGTCATTTGTTGTCATATTGACCAAACCAATCACATTCTATAATCCCTGTCAAGTAAAAATCTAGGTTAAATGCAAATTGATTCAAGCAATAGCAGACAGTAATTACCATGTTAGTTGTGTATACGTGCACCAGACCAGAAGGTCATTCATTTAGATCTGGTTATGTCTACAGTTACTATTCAAACCAATTGAAGGAAAAGTAATTATTTTTCTAACCCTCCCCACAGCAAGACGAAAACTGTCAGGAAATGTTTTTGATGTATGATAAGAGAGAGGGGGAAACTTGTTATGTTTTTGGTAACTGAGCCTGTCAAATTGAGACCATAAGTGAAATTAATTAAATGAGTCTGACAGTTATGTTGCTTTAAATGTGATTAACCCAAAGACAGGGGTATCAGGCTGTATATAGTAGCAAAGGTAAGTATGTTTAAAAAAGGATCAAAATTGTCTGCCATTGGTTTAATAATCTCTAAGCAAACCTGCACATACTTATTTTGTTTCTCTTTCTCTGTGTGTGTGTGTGTGTGTCTCTATGTGCGCGCTGATGGCCACTGCATCTGTTCATCGACACAGGTAAGAACATCTTCATATACACACATTTCTCACACGTTGTGAACGCCACCATTTAATGTCATTATTATTATATCCTTATTTGTCTACTGGTAAAAGAAGCCTGTAAGATGTCCTCAAGAATCCTGTAGACTTCCTCTTTTCAAAACTCGGTTTAAAAAGTGTTATTATAAATGCTTCTTCTGGTGCACAGTAACAAAGTCACAATTGTGATACGGTTGGGCTAATTATTTGACTCATCTCTGATAAGCAGTCTTGCGCGTTCCTCTGTACTGCACTTACAGCTGTTCAAAAGCGACGATTATCTGCACTTGTGTGAAGCTCTTTTTATCTATTATTAGATCTCAACTAGATACAAGTCCACCATGTTTCTGGCCTGGCAACGTGACAAGTGACTTAAGAAAAT
>JBAJNP010001879.1:10040-54574 GCA_036877545.1 Yasuhikotakia modesta | reverse complement strand
TTGAACGTAAAAACATTCAAGACATCGCTTCTTGTTCGCGTCGTGTTTATGCAGAAGGATTTAGGCGCATTCGGGCTGGCGCAAGAATATGACATTTCCCTAGTCAAGATAAATCGAGTCAGAACTCATAGATGATCACGGGTAGAGCGCAATGTTCGATAACTCTGTGAATTGATTGGATTTTCCTTTGTGTTGAGAAAAAGCAGGTGTACGGAAGTAGCGTGGATTTTTATTACTAAGCAACAGAGACCACCGCTAACCGGCGAACTGGTTAAACGTCATTAAATTTTATGATCGACTCTGGCCACATTCACAGAATTAATGTTAAAACGTCCTTAGCTTTCATTCCGCTGTCCGTTGTCGTTTTATTTATACTGTGATAACGTATTTTTGCGTTAAACCGAATCAAACCAAACAGGCTGATTTAGGTATGAATACGTTTAAAGATCCTGCCTCGTCCGAGGCAGACATTCATGACAATAATCACCAAAATCATGATTCACACTGTGGAACCGATGTGGCACGTGCACGATGGGCTCTTCTGCGACAGGTGAGGGGTTAAATTAGTAAACCTATGACCTTATGGTGAAGATCACGTCATTTGTTTAAAATTATGTATCAAATTAAGTAATGGATATCGATTTGGCTTTCCGGTTACAGGTTCTTAAACAGAAACAGCTGGATAGTTCTGATGTTCAGCAGGTGTCCGTGCGACGATTCTCCTCCTTTAACCTGTTCACCAGAAGCAGGGTCACTGCCGCAGAGACAGATGACCCATCAGGTGGGCAGTGGGTGGAGTACAGAAGTGCGATCTTTCCCCAGTACAGTGCCTTACTCAGGTATGCTGGGTGTGATTTCTTATTGATTTGTTCTCCTTATTGACAGTCTTTTAAGACTTTCATTGTCTTTCCTCACATTGTTAAATACTTCTAAATACCTAAATACTAAATACCTAAACAAATAATTATGTATTTATTTTTAAGTTTTTGTAATTTTTAAGTATTTGTAAGTATTTATTTTTAAGTATTTGTAAGTTATTTTATGGTCTGAATAATGTATGTTACAGTCAGCCCTCTCTGTTTTGTATCTCAGCTTAAGCAAATAGCTTGTTTTTTTTACAGTTATAACCAACTGGCTGACATTATACTTTTTAATTTTTTATTTGTTAAATACTGCAACAGCTCATCTGAAGTTGCTGTGACATCAAGTTAACGGATGTCATCACTTGTTTTTTTTAAACACATATTTTATCCGTTGTCTTTACACTGTGCATTGGGTGTCTGTATAACATTGTTCATGCATTTCAGAGACAATCTTGGTCCTATTAGAGTGGATGAGGTGCTCAACAGCTTTGACAATACAGGAAATGTCTGTGAGTAGCCCTTCCATTCATATAAAATCTCTCATACATAAGGTGATGTTATGTGAAATACTTAACACCACTCCATTCTATTCTTCATGTACAGGTCATCATGTTCATTTAATGTAATGGGCTTTCAGTGTCTGCTTATTTTCTGTATACAACTGTTTCACTGTTGTAACTGAACATCTGTTGTGTCAGTCAGCAGGGGTTAGATGAAGCTGCAGCACCATGATGCACCAGAGGCAGGCACACTTGAGCCTTATAAGCACATTTTGACTCCTGTCTATGGATCAAATAAGAAAGCTGTACCTATGTTTCTGACAGATACATTACCTGTAGGTTCTATTAACAGAGGTTATCACTGTGTGGACATGAGGCAGAAGTATTGATTAAAATACAAGGGTCAAATAATTAAAGTTCCCAGCCACCTCAAAAACATTTTTTTCTTTCTATTAACCATTTAGAACCCCCTAAATATAGAAATAAATATAGCACTTCCAAATGCCAACAAAATGTAATTTTCTCTGGTTACTCAACTCGGTTCGACTGAAAACTTCACAGAAAGCATTTTATCTGACAATACAGAGTGTGTACAAGTCTATACTACCTATTACCTAAGTAAGTATAAATATTTACTTAAACAGAGTGGTACTTGTGAGTTTAATCTTGGTAAGTTTTGCCTGTGGAAGTCTTGCTATTGTCCACATACAGGCCTGTTAGTGACCCCTGTTTGTCTTGTATAGCTAGTTTATAAGTAGTTTGAAATTTGAAGTTTCCAACTGTTCGTTTGTTGCTAAGGATAAAATAACATCATTCTTTTCCCTTATTGTTTTTACTTTATTTTGGTAACTGCATGAAACTTGCCCTATTTTGATTTTAGGACCTTTTAGGCTGTTGTATGTTGAAATATTTGCTGTTTTTACTGGATTAGTGAAAAGGGGTAGCATGGCTGTCCTCTATGGCAGGGTCATCATTTCTCTTTTCAGACCTTTCTCTCAACCACCCTTAATTGATCTTACGCATTGGTAAACCCAAACATCTCCCCCATCGTCTTTGTCAGTTCAGCTGGGCAGGCTCATTGTCTGAAAGGGGGGTGCCTCTTGTATTACCTACCTCATTTACCCTGTTCAAAATCCTCGTCTGAGGATCTGACAAGCCGAAAAGTCTCTATGTCCTCTGAGGCGCTGATGGTGTATTAACTATCCAAATGTATGGATTACGGTGATCCAGCTTGTCAGGAATGGAAAAGCTGAACTGTGCTGTGGGTTTAAGTGCTGCTGTTTCCAGCAAGGATCAAGAGGAACACAAAAGGTCTTATCTGAACATGCTGGATGGACATGAAGAGCTTTAGAGAGGCTTGTTGACCACTGGTTTGGCTTCAAACATCAGCCCCTCTACTGTTATGTGTTTGGGTCAGATGGTGGCTAAAAACAAAAATATCACTGATATATAGTGGAAACACAAAATACAGTCAATATGACTAATTAATTCTAGTACACATACATAAAAGTAATCTTTTGCGTTGTTGCAATAATTTCTCCTGTCTCTGCTTATTGTGCAGTGATACCTATTATAGATTTATGGATTTTATAGATTTATCAGATAAAAGTATAATGACTGCGGTTGTGTGACAATATCAAAACATGTCTCAGCATCCCAATGCAACAACATTGGCTCAGTCAAAACAATGTTTTTTCTGACCCTTGGCTGAGAGCGTAGAATGTAAAATTCTTTTCATTCTTTATTTGTTCTCCATATCAAAATTCCTAGCCACACATATTTTCTGAGATGTAGTTTGATTCTGTGCTAGATACAGACAGCATTTTTAACACATAAAATGATAATACACATGGCACACTGAATGCAATAAGTAGGTAAAATTGTGATTGAATGAGTCCATCCAGACTCTGAAGTTTTAGGATTGCTTGAATATTGTTTAACAATTTGTAGAGTAGAGAGCTTTCTTCAGAGGGGTCACATGATCAAAAATGATCCCTTCCTGTAAGAACTGATTTCCTCTAAATTCATGACTTCATCCTCAGCAGGTTGCCTCACAATGCCCCACAAGTGTGCTTATCACAAGTCTGTGTGAGTTGGTGACTTTTAGAGCATTTTCGAGACTTAATAAGGGTTATTAATGTGTGTGACTTGCTTTTTATGTATAGTGTATGTTTGTGTGCATCCAATAGTCTCCACTTATATCCCTGTGCTTTCTACCCCCTGCTTGAGCAATTATGCAGATTAAGAGACCCGGTGTACTAATTGCTAAGGCTGAGGCTGCCCAACGAGGCCCAGTTAGACCTGCAAGGGTCAGAGGTTGGCCTCTCTATCTCTGCTTTATTCTGCACTCCTGTGTTGGTGAGAGTTAATTAACACGGCTCTCAGACTGTTTACAGCACAACTCGCTGACCGGACTTGAGCCCTCATTAACGCAAAACAGCCTGTTGAACATGCGCAGGGCTTTTGTGTCAAAAAACACAAAAAGCCCAGCTCGTCACATACCGTGAAAGTATCATCAATCAATGGCATTGATGAAAAGGCCAGGAGCTACTCTTACAATAAAACCATACAGGAAAAATATTGCCTGTGTTTGAGCGACCCGGAGGCGACCGCGACTTTGAGCTGAATGACGAAGGTCTGAAACAGTTTAAAGTCATTATGTGAAATGTTATTATGCGATAAGCTTTGCGCGAGGTGGCATTAAAGAAGGATTTTCTATTCTGTGTAAGCAGGAGTATAAAAGCAAACGTTCTTAATCGCGGCTACAGGGGTCAGCAGTGGGACTCGCTCTATTGGCTCAGGGCTGTGATAAAGGGAAGCCTGAAGGAAAGAAATTACAATGCTACACTTTGCAGGGTCATTGTGCAAGGGGTAATGCCACAGTAATTACCAACATACCTTAGCAGCCAGGTAACACTTTTTCTTTTGTTGTAAAGGTTTCTTCCAGTGTGGAATTAGACAGGAGAGTGTGTGAACAAGGAGGAAGTAATAACAACCTACAAATTCACACTTCATACTTGTGCATTATTAGACATTTGCTCTCCATCATTTTTCCTGTTTTGTGGCTCTTCATGCAGTACATTTGAGCTCAGTATTCATTTATTTTGTATTTCCTCTTTCATCAGTTTACATTATTTTTGAAAATCATTTACCTTTGATAAAACCAGTTCAATTTATTTTGATGTTATTTCAAAAACTGAGAAGCTAATGTGAACTCAGGATCCACAAGACGTCCACAAAAAATCTTTACAGTATCGTTGCGCTTCTTGTTTTTTGTTAAAGCATAGAAAATAACAGTATGTCTATAGGGTTATCTTGGCTTCTTTGTGAAATTAAGTGTATTAGTGATTGTGTTTCTCTGTGTGTTGCTGTGCTCCCATTGGACGTATAAGTGATTAATGCTGTGCATTTAATTTGCCAATTATTTCCCCATGTCCATCAGCATGCACTTCTGCCATCCCATTGGTGTGTTTGCGGACCCCTCAAAGCCTGTATTTAACTCCTTGTGTATTGAGACCCCCCTTTGCCTAGCAACCATGCCAGTTCTGCAGCAGCACTAATGTACTTGATGATGTTTTAAAACAAATAGATCATTTATCTGATTAGCGTCTTGGTGGAACACAAGGCATGTGAATGGCCACCTCTTTACTCAGAGCTTGGGCAGTGCTCCAAAACCTAACTGCAGGGAGGGGTGTGCATGTGTTGTGTGTCTCTGTGTGTGCATGTGTGTGTGGGCTCTTTGAGTGTATGTTTGTCTGTAAAGCACTTCATGTAATGACTCTCACACACTTATTTTAGTAAGTGCTGTCTCTTGTTTTGCGCTTATGTCTCCTAATTAACAGAACTAACATGCCTAATATGTGTGTTTTAATGGGCTGCTGTTTGCATCCTTAGTTTTTTCATAGATTTTCTTTTGTTCTTATATGGTAAAAACATTTTTTTATTATTTTAATGGATTTTAATATATAGGACAGTCATTTGAAAACTTTTTACCATGCCATCGTTATTACATTTTGGTAAATATATGTAGCTATATATTTTACTGTTTCATGCATGTTTGTCTTTTGATATTGCAATGAGATATAATATTATTACATTTTTAAAACTATGAAAAATGGTGAAATAATTATAAACCATTATAAACCAATATAGACTGTATAAGTATTTGTAATTGTTAGTATTGTGTTTGTTATTGTTTAATTTAAAGGGATTCTGCCATTTTGTTACAAAATGTCTTTTCAATCTCTTTTCTACTACAGAGCACTATTATAAAATTGGAAGGAAATATAGAAGTTTAAGAAGCCTATGGATGAACCATCCATGTGTTATATAGGCCTGTTAAATTAAAAAGCAACAAACATACAAAATAATTTTACAATGGTACAATTAACTTATTGCTTTCTTAAAAAGACTTATTAAAAGTCTTTATATTTGTTTCATAGAGGTTACGGGTCAGATTCATCAGAAAGAATCAGTACATTTTTCAGAACTGGTAGCAGACATTTGCCAATGTTAAATCAAACCAAACAACTTTGTTTAATTGCTGTCAAGGTCGGTTTTGTGAGGTCATAGGCTTGGTGAACAGTTTTGAGTTGCTCAGTGTCTGACAGCTGATCAGAGTGCTTAGGGTCCCAAACCCCCCCAGCTAGCCACAGTGCAGCCTGTCTTTTGTATTTGACCAGCCAGCTCGAAAGCCGGGGGCCGGTATGGCTCAGAGGGAGAGCCAGTGTGGAGAAAAGGAGCGAAGAAAAGGAGAGAAGTAATTACGTCCAGTCATTGAGTTCTGAAGATCCCCCCAGGTTCATTACAGGGGCCCTGTGTTGGCGACAAAACGTCGGCCATTTGGAACGAAAGAAGCAGGAATGTTTTGGAGGAATATGACACCTCCAGATCTCTGTGCTGGCAAGAGAAGCTAGATTAAGAAGCTCACACCCCCTGCTTTTGGGTTGCAGTATAATTGCTTGGCTTGGTCATTGTCTGCATTTTTCATGGGCCACAAGTTGTGTCACATCACTGGCTTTTTAGCACAGGACAGCAACCCCACACTTTTGTGTTTTGTCCAGCCCAATTGATCTTTTCAAAATACAAAATTACCCATTTAATACAAGCATACTTAAATGTCGAAGGCCTACCAGGAATACTGTATGATCAGGGTCATTTGATCTATAGATTTATCACTCAGTAGAAGCTAAAGATAAAAACAACAGACTCATTACCTGAATAGTTTTTTCTTGAATATAAACAATCTTTCTGGCTTTGTGGGGCTAGTTGTGAATGGATATTTAGAACTCGTTTAGCCATTGAGTCTTTCACCATTTTACCTTCTCACCCACAGATTGGGCAGCCCACCTCCTTTCTAGCAGGTTGGTTCCTGTCTCATTGTCTTGGCAGAGCCATGAGGGGACATAATCTTCAGCAAAAAGGAGAAGTCATTTATTAGTCCCAGCCCAGGGGTTCATGCTTCACAAAACATATTGAGTACAGGCCGACCAATCAGGAAACGGAGTTAGGGGAGTGTGGTGGGGGTGATCTTACTGGTTCTTTCACCCACCTCTCCCTGCCCATCCAGCCCAAAGGATTATGGGGGATAGATGTAGCGCTGGTCCAGTGGCCAGATGATGCCAGGACTTCCCGCTGAGCTTTTAGGGGCCACATGACCCAGACATTTCTGTAAGAAAAGAAACTTTAAGCTATTCTGTTATAGAGAATAACTGTCATTTTGTGTGTGACTAATTTTAATAGACATGCAAGTTGTGGGCTGATGTGTGTATCTTAACATGTTTGATAACCATTTGAGAGATGCACTATTGTTTTTTATCCACTTGCTTGTAAGTACACCAGTTAAAGAGCTTGCCAACACCCACCCCTTCTCCAGAGCACAATCAAATCACACTCTGTATAACAGTTTGCACCACACAAAGATGCACACAATGATACTCATACACACACACCTACATTCCCTCCAAACAATCCAGTTGATGCTTTTTCGCTGCTTTGCCAAGTGGCTTTTTACAACTGTTCCACAATGGAGAAGCTAATTACTGTAGATTTGGAGAGCTGGTTAATTGATCGTGCTAGCGTCCTAATTGCATCTCTCTTACCTGGGGCCTCTAAAATGGCAGTGAATGCCTCTCATATGACCCCTGTGTTTTGACACAGTGAGAAAAACACATTGCTGAAACTCTTCACAGGGATACTTGTGGAAAGGAGGCATGTTTATTTAGATGTTTTTGGGATCAGTGTTTTTTTTAAAGCTCTCACTTTGGTGGTTATTTGAGTCACTCGGCTTCTCAGTCATAATTGTTTTATTTTTTAAGTTATTGTGGCAAAGTCCTCCGTTTGTATATGCGATCTGGCCAGTTCCACTGTGGAACTGTGTCCAGTTGGGGGCACTCTCATACTTTGGAAAACTCTATTTCTACCACCCTAAAACTCTATTTTTAAAACAAATTTCTATCCCCCTAGCTTCTAATTTTCTAAAGTTTTTTAAAGGTATTTATAACAAAAATATAAACCCTGTTTATAATTTTCCCCACTTTTCTGAAAGGTCATGGTGTTGTATTTTCCAGATAAACCAGTGAGCCGGTGTGGCTAACTTGCTAAATTGATGCTTAATTCTACTTGTGATAAAGATATTAATTGAGAAGTGTCACATTACGTGTAGTGAAGTGGTAATTTAGTCTGGCTGAACTCTGAACTCTTTCTGTCATTCACTCACTCTCAATTGAACATGCACACACACACCCCGATGATGTGATGTTGCCCTTGCTGTTTGTACGAGCTGAAACCCATAGTGCGCTCCAAAGTGGGGCACCACTAATCAATGAAAATCGTTTAAGTCCATTTTCTCCTAGACCACAAAACCCAGCGTTTTACTAATCAATTCAAAGCAAGTGTCATTGGCTTTTCCAGTCCGCGGTGCACGTAACTTTGAGAGTGTGTGAGGTATGGATGCATTTTGACTGTGTTTATACAGATGCCACAGAGACATATATAAACAAGCTTGAACTCAGCAGCACTGCGAGCCTGTGCGTGAGCTTGCAGCGTGTTTGTGAGCATGTGCATCTTTTGCCTTTTTTCTCTTCAGTTAAATGCCTTTCTACCTTTGTGTGTACTCTTGCATGTATACAAGAGCTCTGCATCAGATTAAATTAGCCAGTATTGTCCTGTTCACTAAAAGGGGGCTATGCTATTAGCAACCTTTCTAAGGACTGCAGCATCCTGCACCAGGCAATCAGATCACTCAAGAGCCTCTTTCCCCCGCCGTGACCTGGGCTCCGGGCCGGTGTCTGGTAAAGACCGCTTCTCTAATGCCCCTCTCCAGCCTCTACTAAGCCCCCACCAGCCAGCGGCAAGCCCCCTGTGTCCTTCACCTCACACGGGGAAGAAAGACAAGGTCACGCACATGGAGAAATAAAGGCGAAATGATTCCCATTCAATTGAGGTGAAGCATTCCATTTAGCAGCTAGCCTCAGGCTGCCACAGAGAGAGAGCTCTAACTGGTCAGTGCATGCACCATGCACATTGCCCAACTGTGGGTGTACGTTATTTAGAAAGAGTGAATGCACTGCTTTGACAGGCTATTACTGTAAATAATGCAGAGATGGGCAGCAGATATGAAGCAATCAGACACAAGCTTGTGGCCATGAGAAAGAAAGTGAGAGGCTTTGAGAGTTTCATTGTTCCCTTTACAGCCAGTGCTAGTTTAATATAATACGCTTTTTAGTCTGTTGTCTGACATATTCGTGTTTTAAAACCTACAAAAAGTACAGAGACTGTATCATGTGGTGCAGTGATGGTAATATCATAGTATAGAATGGTTGCCATATTTTGCATAATTGTGTAAGATGTTGTTGTACTTGGTACCATGTTAAAAAGTCATGTTACAGTAGGTGTTGTTAAGGTCACAATTCTCTCCAAAACGTAAGGAAAAACATTATAGATTTACATTTATTCACTTATATACTTTAATTCCCTGGGATCGAACCCACAACCTTTGCACTGCTAATGCAATGCTCTACCAGTTTTGCTACAGGAATGCAAAAATGCTATGCAGGAATTATTGCATTTTTGTTTCCTTTATTCTTACTCCTAATAATGATGTAAGTTGTTAATGTAAAACTACAAATATATTGCATTTTAAATACAGTATTAGTATTTTGTCACTTGAGTTTATGATTTATTAGCATAGATGATTGAGGGAGAAAAATGTCATTTTTCTATTAGATTCTAAAACTCTAATTTAGCATTGTGTATTTTAGTTGAATTGTGGCTGATGTATAACCCAGACATGTTTCGATCAAGATGTATACATTTTACACATAACAGTGTCAATTGTTTTTTGTGACAGATTGCTAACTACACACGTATAAATTATATTGGGTCTCTTTTGTTACCATGGCGATTTCAGTTAGGAAATTCAAACACACAGATTTCAGATGGAATATTTAACACAGAAGTTCTAACTTAGAACGTAAGCTGGGATCTTTCTGTAATACTGCCCTGATGCACAAGTACTGACCTGAAAGGAGAGAATGAAGGGGCAGGGGGATGGGAGGAGACCTCACTGCTGCACTTCTGGACACACACAATTCATTATTAATATTGACAGAGATGGACAGCAAGAGAAAAAGACAGTGAGAGGTTGAGAGATTCACTGTATTGGAGACACACACACTAACACATACACACACAGGGTCAGTAATAACAGCAGGCAGGCTCCATTACTCCCACAGTCAGTGTGTTAAGTGCTGTCCTGGTGTCAGTGGAGGATCAATAGCCAGCACTGTGTCACAGTCAACGCAGGCCTGCCAAACAGCTTCAGGGTCAGAGGTCACTCAGCCAGACAGTTCAGAGGGCGTGGTGACCCTTAGGGGGTTGGCATCACCACAGTACCCCATCAATACCCAGGCAAGGGGAACATAGTGCTAATGCCTTGCTGATGGTGGACCTCCCTGCCCATTACCATTACCATTAGAGAAAAACACACACACCATGATGCGTTTACACTTAACAGATACATGTCATGACTCAAGCCTCTGATCACTCTCATTTAGAGCTTCTAGAGTACATACTAGTGCTGTAGTACATGCCTGGCTCAGGAAAACGTGAACTGTATTCAGTTCTGTATATCAATCAATCAAGCTTATATATAGACAGATGTTTAGCCTATTATGATGTCACACAATTACACTTAAGTAAATGTGGGCAGTGGGATCACCAGCATATATGAATATTTGAAAATTGAAAAATGTACTTATTTAAGTATTCAGTAAATAATAATGATAGAATAATAGATTCTCTAATAGGTCTCAGAATTTTATGAATCAGTCTTTTTTGTGCAATGCTGGCATAACATTGAACATGCATGTGAAAACACAAAGAAAATTTGTGCATCCAGCTTTCAAGGCGCTAAGCAGCCACATGCACACTGCATTGAGTTTATGTAAATGTGTTTGTTACTAGCTGTATTTTTGGTTATAGTTATAGTTGATAATGTAAAGTGCTTGTACAATGCAGTTCAGCACAATACTGAACTGTGTGTACACAGAACAGGATTAAGCACTAAAAAGTGAAGTCACAACCGAATTCAGCTACAGTGTGTACATGGCCGCTGTCTCTTTCAACTCACAAAAACATCTTACTTAAAAACACATAAAGCATCTTACTTCTCACAACTAAAACTGACCAAAAAGTACAGTGAGATTTGATCTAATCTCAACCATAAGAGCATCCGTTTGTGTCTGAGTGTATTTAGATGGTTGAAACATATAGGTGGTCAATACAGGTACTCTGTTCTTTGTGAGGTCATCATTGCTGAGTTGTAATGGCCCTCTAGTGTTTCCTCTCCACTCTCAGCCTCCATCTGCCCATAATCTAGTGACCCCCACCACTCTAGCTTTTCTCTTTCTATCATTGCTTTCTCTCCATTTCATATTTCGGGTAGCATTTTATTCTTTTACTGCACTTTCCGGCCTTGAGCTCAGATCCTTCAGAAGCACTTGTTTTGCTTCCTCCTTTTTGCAGGACTCTGTGGAACAGTGCATAACAGGTTATATATTTGGTTAGATCTAATGTTGTTTAGATATTTTCATCAGGTATGTACTTGGTTTTGTATGATTGGTTGTTTATGCATGTTGTATATTGATGCAACCGGTTAATTGTGGAATTTTTGATGTTTATGAAACCTAAACCTCCATTAAATATCATTGAGTGATCAAATTTACTTTAGAACCAACTCACCAATAATATTAGCCGCAGTAGAAACACCCCACCAAATAATATTTCCCATCAGAAACAGTTGTGTTGCATTTACACATTAATGAGAGGTAAAGGTATTCAGCTTTGAGTTGTATTGGAGCTGTTGGGAATTTGTTTTAACAACCACAGTTTTTGACTTGAAGGTTTTAAAAGTGTTGTTAATGGTGTGTTGTGTGGAGTCATGGGATTGATGTCCATGTGAATGGAGCAAAACTGTCTTGAGCTATGCAGCATATTTCATGCTACTTCTACTTTTCCTTTAGTGACCCGCTATCCATGTCAATTGAATTTAACACTGTAATCTGTTTTACATTGTAACCATGACAAGAAGACATTCTACTGTTATTCCATAGTGAGTTCCAGTAATGTGCAAAATTGGAAAACAGATTTTCTACAGCTGTTTGATGGGGAGTATTCCTGTCCTTCAAAAGCACTCCAAATACAGAAAGCTTGCTGATTGTCCTCTTCAGGCCTCCGTACTGAGAGCCCATTCAGTTTAGAACATAAACAAATCAATCAAATGATACTCTATGTGATACTCTAGGGTTTAAATATGTGGTTTACGGGGACACAAATCTGTGTAATGACGTGTATAACAATGTAAACTGAAAACAAAAATCAAATGGTGAATTATTTTCATTAAAAATATGTCAAATATTTACTGTCAGGAGGATATAATATACAGTTTGTACATATAAAAACCATTACGTCTGTAAAGAGTCCTCATAAACCACATATGCCAAACTGTGTGTGTCTGAATGCTTGCAGATGTTCACACAATGGAAACCTGCCTGCACGTAACACACAGATACACTTGTAAATATACTGTAGGAGCTATGCTCCGCTATAGAGTATATATCGTTGATCTGCCCACTGCACACTTCACACAAATTTCCACAACATTTACGTAAGTCTGCTATTAATATTAAGCATCCTTGACATTCAAGACAAAACAAGATATTGAACTTGGGAAAACAAGCTCAAATTTGTCTTTTGCTGGAATTGTGGGACAAAGGGTTGGTTTTCATGAAACATTTACAATTTAAAAAAGATTTGTTTAAAAGATGGAGGTTAGTGCAATGATTTTTTTTTTACAGATGGACCCTCAGATGCAGTTTGACTCTTTGTTTGGCTGTTTATTTTGAAGTCTGACAGGATTTTGGTAATGTTGTGAAGCTGAGGTGGGTTTCCTGTGTGAGAACTGAGTTTAGACAAACAGCCTGTTCCCCATCCGGCTCAACACAAGAGTAACAAAGTTTGAGACACTACAATGTCTCTGTAACTCTTTGTTTCATGACTGACTGTATATTCTGTAGACACTTGGCTCTGTGATTAGAAAGAAATTCAGTTTTAACCCATTATTTTACGCTGTGTATTTGATTTTACTTTTACTATTTCATTACATCTCAAGTGATTTATTTTTTTTAGATAACATTTAGGGCTACAGAATATATTACAATTTTTGAAATATTGTTTTTAGGATGTATATTCTATGAAATTGTCTTTAGCAAGACAAGAGTTACAGTTTGGCAATGACATTACACTATTCTGTTGACAGTGAACAATCTTCACTGATATCCTTGGTAACTTAGTACACTAAAACTAGTTAATAAACTAGGAAATAAACTTTGAGTATATATTCTGAGTAAAAAATAAACAAAACATTGAAAAGAACAGTATAAATGATAAAGTTGGTAAAACTTTGGTAAAACAATGTTACCTTTTTTACAATTTTACAATTACAATTTAATGTGACCTTAAAGGGGAAAATACTAATAAAAAGTAAAGAAAAAGAAGTGAAATAAAAATTGAAAGTGGGTGTATTAAATACATTCTTTAAGTTCATTACTTTATTATCTTAAGTATTTAGTTAATATGGTTATTTTTCTTTCTAAAAAGTGAAATTGTCCTATTGTAAGCATGGTCTGTATTTCTTTTCCCACCTCAGTTTCCTAACACTGTCACAAATATTGTACATCGTAGTATATGTTTGATGCCAACTGAGGAACATATTAGCCTATACAAATATCTTAACTAACCTGCTGTCAATTTAGTCACGCACAAAATGCGTTTATGCAGTTCCCTATTTTACCTGTAGGTGGGAGCAGCTGCAACATTTTAGTCAAATGAAAAATGGATCCCAAAATACCGCAGCCTGAAAAAGTGTAAGCTTTTCATGGTCCGTTTTTTGAACGAAGAGTTTCTCTGTGACTTAACGTTATTGTCTAGTAAACGTGATTTCAGAACGCTTAAAAACCCTTTGGACCAGGATGAACGCGTTGTGTGGATTGGGAAGGATGGTGTGCTTTGTATGAATATGAATAAACATTTTTCAAGGGAACCTGCTTAATCATGCTTTATTTTACAGTTGCCTAATTATTTAGCCAACCCTAAAATTGAGTACTTTTGCTGTTCATAGTCAGACTGAGGATTGTTAGGATTTTGAAGTGAAGCATGTTGATATTTTTGATATCAAATGGAGGAGAAGAGAGGAAGAAATGGAGTGATTGAAGTGAATGGATTACATTAGTCCATTCCAACTAGAATTAACTGGACCGAATGATACGCAAGTGGGACTGTTACTATTACTATCAAAATGCTTTTCTGCATACTTGTTGGGTTGGATTATTTTGTGTGTGTGTGGATATTTTTGTTTGTGTAGTCGTGTGTATGTCCGTGCAGCCTTAAATAGAACACTCATAACAGCCTTTAAGATTCCATTTAGAATAAACCCTGTAGCCTCTTTCTCCCCTAACCACACACACACACACACACACACACACACACAAACACACACGTCAACCTCCTGCTGCTATTTTGTTTTTTTCTCCCCTTGTAAATTTCGTGGCAATGTGAGTAAATTATTTTAATTGGAAGTCTGAGTAAGTATTAATCTGGGTAATGAATGGTGCCATTTATTTAGCCCAAAATACCCAGAGCTGCTCTGCCTTGTTGCTCTCTGCTCCTTTATAATGTAAGTTTTTAATAGGAAATTTATTTATAAGTTAAAATGTGAGGACAATTTTAGTTAGGAGATTACATTTAGGTAATGTGAGGAGCAGGTGTTTGTGTGGTGAGAGTGTTTTTGAATTATCTTCAGAGAGTACATAATTAGGTTTTATAATTGAAATGCTGTTTATTAAACAAATGAATTCGTTTTTAGCGACAATGACCAAATGAGTAGAATCAAAAGAAAGGGCAGTAAACATTCATGTTGAGCTTCAAATACCTCTGGCAAAACAAAAGCTTTTGGCAAATCCTATAAAAAGAGGGATGAATGTTTCTGGCTGTTCTGAAAATAGATTTTGGGAATGGTATTGGTATTTTTGGAAATTGATATTGGTATTTTTTTCCTATCACATTTAGAAGATAATCATATTAAGTGTATATATAGTCCTATCTATTTTTATATACTAACATGAAATGGACTATACAGTAATTCTACACAATTATGCAAATGCATTAAGACATAACTGAATTCAAACACACAGGTTTATAGAGTGACCCTCAGCATAGATGGATAAAAGTAGTGTTATTGTAATTCGATAGATGGCTTCAGCCAAGGTAATCCTGAACAGATGATCATTTTCCTGGCAAATTTGATGGATGGAGGCAAAGAGAGACAAACGTGGCCTGGGATTTTCAGGAAGCTTTAAAAGCCACATCTGTAGCCAGAAGACCACACACACACACCATGTCATCTGTCCCCTGTGGGTCCACTCTCATCATCTCCACACCTCTTTCTTCTTACCTGTGGTACCCCACTTCCTCTCTCTTGCACTCTCCATCCCCTGCTCAGCCCTGGTGCCCTTTTAGTTGTTTCATTTTCATTCATTCTCTTGTTTTTTCTCTCTCTCTTTCTCTCTCAAGAGTGTTGGCCGTATAATCCTCAGCCTCAAACCGTGTTGCCACAGAAACATCAATAATATTCCTGTTCAACAGCATCTTAGTGCATTAAAGTGGTCATATGGAGTATACCCCCCTCGCTCATATATATATATATAATAACCTGCTGTACTTGGAAATGAAGGGTGAGACTGAAGGATTGTTCATCATTATCTGGAGCGCTTTGCACACTTATGTCAGAATTAATGGACTCTTGGTTTACATAGGAAGCCCAGACCCTTCACAACACAGTCAGATAATCTGACAAAAAAGCTGAAGTTCACATTAGCTCAATTAGAAGATGGTGAAAGGGTGAGATTAGTCAAAAAATCTGATGTAGCTGTGGGCATCTGTTCATACCTGAACACTGATGGAACTACACAGTATCCAAAGATCCACTGGTCTGTTCAAGCATGGCTCTGTCTCTGTGTGGGGTTAAGTGTGTATGTTTCCACACATGGGCAATTGCACTGTTTGCACCCTGGAATTCAGAATAAATTTGCGGATCATGCACATTTGTTGCCCTCAGCTGCTCGGGTTCCAAATCACAGTTTGTTCAAACACACACCCACCTCCTGATCATTCCTCTTAAACATTCAGCGCTCAGAGACTGTGTGTTTGCATACCACTTTTACAGGGAAGCATTCTCACTGCTCCATTCACTGATAATCACACACACACACACACAGACACACACACAGTTGGGGTCTGTTCAGACTAAGGATGTCATCATCACAGCCGAGAATTTATTCTGATTGACCGTCTGATTTCCTGATAGAGGGGCTTCAGTCGTTAACAGAGGCAGGGGTCCCGCACTCCTAGTTCAGCTTTAATCAAATGATTTGATTTTGCCTTTTATTATCTCTCCCGAGTTCTAAAATATCACAGGCGGTGGGCTTTTCAGCCACTGATGAGACCAGACTCTCTGTGTTAGATGCTGGGAAGTACAGATTAGGGGAAGAGGACACAAGAGCTCATGCCCTGTAACCGCAGTACTAAACGCCAAAACTCACCGAATCGCTTGGGCTGTGTGTTGGGTCCTAACTGAGACAACATGAAGCAGTGTTATTCTAAGTCTAAACTGTTGTGATTACATGACAAGCAACGAGTGATGGGGCAGTTTCTTATTTTTGCGATGCTGTGCTGTAGTAATTTCTCCTATAGTTGTATATTAAACATCAAATATGTTTTGATTGGTTCTAATTTTGTCCCAGCCATTTCACTTTCAGCATAGACAAAATTGCTTTTCACATGAAATTGAAGCAAAATTGTGGCTGGTAAAATTTAAAACATTCACAGCAATTAAACTAATTCTGTTATAGTTTACTTCTTATTGTCATTATTGTCAATTTTTTATCTTCTGTGGTACAGTGAATATTTGCAAGCGATGTCTATGAGTATGGAGGAGAGAGACGGAGAATGAGAGATCCACTTGCCCTTCTGACACTTCCTTAGTTAAGCCCAAAACCAGCTTGGCTTGTAAGAGTTGCCTGCGTAACAAAACAAAACATGCAATAGAATACAAGCAAGGAAAGGTTCAATCGACACTCCCACACTTGCAACAACACACTCGGTCATCATCTTGCTTTTGATTGTTTTACTGTTGCGGTGTAAGGAAGAGTTGTGCGGCGAGCGCCTTCAAATGCCAAATGCCTTCCCTGCATTCCAATCTTTTCCAGTCCTCTCCAAGCAATTTTCAGTTATTTTCTTGTCTGAGTGCAGCATTGAGTGAGGGTGTGTTTGGGACACACACATACACAGAAACCTTGCCTTACACCTCTGCCAGCTGCCCTGTGTTTGCCTGGCCGGATAGGAAGAACTGCAGTGAACTAAACATGCCATGGGTCATGCAGATGTCACTTCCTATTAACAAGCACAGACTGCTACTTGTGCCACATGGGTTACAGACCTCTCTGCTTTTATGTGTGTCTGTGCATATGCATTAGGATTCTCCATTAGGTGAGTGATATACAATTCTGCCTTAAGTACAATTACACAAGTTGTTTATTTAGCCTGGTATTGTCTTAGCAGTGCATTTTTGGCACATTGTATTTACAGTGAATTAGTTAAATAATGATAAAGGTTATTGTGTGTGTAGACACACAACTTTGCTCAGGCAAATTAAGAAAGCTTAAAGTACTATTTTGTAACAACAAAATAGTACACTTTAAGTCTGTTTTGACAAATGCACACAGATGAGTAACAAGAAAAGGCCACAATGTCCATATCAAGTTTGTGGGGCTAAAAAGCATTTCAATTCAGTTGCTTATAAAGTTTAGTTATGATTAGGAAGCTGTTATGGCTTCCATAGGCAGCTGTCTTTGTAGGCAGTAGACAGATAGGCAGCCCTCTAGGTTTTGGAACACATCCGCAGTGTGGGTGCTAGTCTATTTCGCCTCTTCCCTCCTCTGTTTTTAAAAAAACAGATCTCAGATAGCAATAGCAGGGGAGAGCTTTGAATTAGTCATGACTGTGGATTTTTAGAGTGGTACCGTTTTAGGAATGTGTGTGTATGTATGTGGGTGGCCCTCATGGTAATCCTGTCCTCTGCGGTCCCTCTTTTTTTCTCTACTCCTTGTTGTGTATCAGCGTAGCTCACTCACTGAATAATTGCAGTGAGGGGACTTTTCAATGAATTTGTGATTGGCTCTCCAGGTGCTGTGCACATGCAGTAGGTCCCTAAGCCCAGTGTGCACATGCTTTTCGCCCCTAAACCCAGATTCCCACACACATCAACACATGAATGTGGACAAACCTGCACTGCTTCCCCATAACCTTCATTTGTTTTGATCTTGATCTTTGTCTTGATCTTTGTTTTGATCTTTGTTTTGTTCCTTCACTGTTGGTGGTTGTAGCTTGGTGTTCTTGATGATGTAGCTGAGGGTGGTGGGACAGTGGGGTAAAAGTTCTGGGCTGGTAGCTTAATATTTATAAATTTGCAACTGCATGAGAGGTCATCTTTATTTCATTTTTTGCATTTAAAACTGGCCTGTTTCACTTCGGAAGCTTAAGAAGAATTAGTTGAGGTCCTCTCTTAAATTCACATGGCACCAGGGGATTTGTTTCTGAATAGTAATACTGTAGGTACTTCATTTACATTATGGAGAAAACCCCACATGTTTTTATGCCTGATATATATATATATATATATACTCACAATGTACTGTATAGCTGATGTGTATATAGACCCTGTCTCCCAGCAGTACATTATGCAGAGTATTGTGACACAAACACCATTGAGCCTACTGTTAATCAAGTGGGAGGCTGCAGTAGCATTTTTCAATTGTACCAGATCCTACACATCATCCAGAACTCTGGCACACACGCGCACACACACCATCCACCCTTATCCACTCACCAGCAAATGCAACTCAGACACTTCAACCTCCCACAGGGCCACAAGTGCGAATGTGACCCCAGGCAACAAACGTTGTATATCCATATAAGTCAACAGCCACAGCAAATGATAGTGTGCCAATATAACGTGTGCATCATAGTATCATAGATGAATATGACTGACCTCGCTTGAGTCGTAGCTTGTAATATTTGGGGAGTTTAGTTTGTAACTGAGCTGTTGTAGGATTGCCAATCTGCCAGATTTAGTTACCCTCCAAAAGGTATGTCATTAATCTAATGCCCAACCTTGCCTGCCGTCCCACTAATGTGTGTGAGTGAACCTGAGTGTTAGAGGGTGTTAGACACCTGCCCAGTGCACCAGCCCACACCAGCTGCTGTCTTTGTTAGTACTAAGTACAATCAATTAGATAACAACCGAATGAACACAAATGTGTTTGTGCATTAAGAGGATGGTGTGTTCAATAGACATCAGGGAGAATTGAAGGTCTTTCACTAGCTCCTGCATTTTAAAACTGTATTTAGTGCTTGGGCCTTTCAGAGATCATGTTTATGCTTGAGTGGAAAAATCTCTGTGTTCAGCAATTCCTGCTGTGAGGTTTATCAATGAAGAAACGCTTCATTTTTTAAAGAGTGATAGTGCACCCAAAAACACCAAAACAATCATTACTCACCCCCAAAGTTGTTTTACACCTGTGTGACCTGTTCTGTACATCACAATATTTTAAAATTGTAGTAAAAATGAATAAATAAAAATGTCAATTTTACTTTCATTTATGCATTTAGGAAGACATTTTATTCAAACAACTCACAATACATCCAAGGTATAGAATTTATCACTGTATAGGAATCAAACCCCCAACCTTTGCACAGCCAGCGCACTACCTTTTGAGCTACAACATTAAGGTGTAGAACAATGACAAAAGTTTGGTAAACAATACTGTAATAACGAAAAACCTCACAGCCACAGAAACCTTATGCTTTTCTTTTGCGTAAAGTGAGTATTTAGCTGCCTGGTTCTAGGTGTGTCCAGACAGACGCTCCTCAATGGGGGGTTAATATCTGACCAGACGCTGCCACCCTGGTAGCCCCATTATTTGGGTTACCCAGCATTCAGCAGACAGGTGCTTCCCCTCCCTGTAGGCTGTGAAGGGAGGATTGACTTCTGTAGAGTAGCACTTCAATAGGTTGGATGCTGGGACAGCAGCAGGCAAAGGAAGTCAGGAAGTTCTCTAATAACAGGGGTGTGTATGTATGTGTGCTTGTGTCTTTGTGTGTGGTTCTGACCAAGGCACTAGTGCTAATTTTGCAATGAACAACCACAGGAAAATTATGAGAAATTATTATATTTCTCAATCATGAAGGAGACATTTTAGTGCTTCAGAAACAGTAAAGGGTTGAATGCAATATGTACCATTTCAGGGTGCAGTAGGTACCTTTCCATTATTAAAATATCAATTTTAATTAAATTATCCATTTTTGTACATTCATGCATCTTTCATGTGATTTTTTTTTTTCAATTTCTCCTCTGGTTTTCCTTTTTACTGTAATTTTATCAGTAAATGTTAGTTGGGTGTGTATATTTGGGTGTGTAATAAAATTCTGTGATGCAATTGTGGTTAGTTAGGTGGGGTACATAACTTCATTCACAAGCCTAAGACTTGCGCCATGGAGAAGAATTAAAGGTGCAGTGTGTTGTGAATTATTATTGTAATTATAATTGATTAATAAATTATTTGAATATATTTCCTGAATTTCTATTGTCTGATATTGTGAACCTAATTGGATGGATTTAATGAATTTTGACACCTATAGCAGATATGAATGTTTTAGAGTAGACAGTCTTAGACTTGACATTTGGGATGAGAACAGGTGCTTTTCTCAATTTAATGTATTATTGTTCTACTTCTGCTTGTATCGCATTATGTGCTTAATTGTGACTAGAAAGGGAACAAATTCCTCCTCTTCCTGTCTCTTGATTGGATAATTCATTTGTTTGGGGTGGGGGTGTAAATCCCTGCGCATTAGCAGAGACAAATTAATGAAATAATGTAACAGTGAGAAAATATGAAAATATGCTTTGCGAATTTAAAAGCCTCCCCTGCTAACTTCTCCCTAAACGACCCTGACAGAGATGTAACAATAGCTGGCAGTCAGTGGAGACAAAGCATTTCATCAGTGGGTTACATCAGACAAGGCCCGTGGGTAAAACCACAATAAGCAGCTAATCTCCTAATCCACCCAAATTACGTCCAACACCTTTCAATGATGATTGCACAGGAGGGGGGTTATAATCTCCTGATGAGTTTGACTGCGGATACAATATAGAAAATTTGAGTGTTTTACACAATTAATTGCTCTTTGTACATGTAGGTGACTGACAGGAAACCCACTGTATCCAAACAGTTCGAGTGAATTACATAAATACTGAAATATATAAAGCACTGTGGTTCACAATTAGAGGTGTAAATTGTCTTTTATTCCCTTATAATTGGAACTGATCCATTTTCAGAACGTCTTTGCATAATGGGCACGAAGGCCTTTTGACTTTTGAAAACTCTGAAAACTAGGCATTTAGTAATTTTGTAAAAAAATAACCTAAATTTACTTTCGGGAAAACCTTGGTACGGATTTGTTATTTACGGCATGGAATGTGTGATAACTAACAGAAGAGGTTTTCTAGCAGTAACATAAATGTAAAAAATTAGATATCCCTTTAAATCCATATCTACGTTTAAATTTGATCTTTTAAAAAAGATTGTGTGCTTTTTCCAAGCAATTCTACATTAAAGAATTGAGATCACAAATTCTGCCAGTCTGTGCAGAATACCTGTGTGTTTGAAATTTATATCTATTTGATTCATATTCTCACCAGTGAAACCAACTAAGTTTGCCCTCGTTCTCCTGCAGTGTTTATCTGCCAGGCAGAATGTATTTTGCCATTTTCTCTCAGTGCTAAATACTTACACAATTGTCAAGGACACTTCCTGCCTTCCCACTGAGCACATCCTGTGTCACATAGCCTCATTGTTACACAGAGATGTTGACAAAGCCTTCTATCCCCTTTTTACATGACCTTCCACTGTCTGTATGTATTTGCCAGCTCAAAGGAGAGCATTGTCTCCTCATTCAATGCCAGACACCAGAGCACACTGATCTGAGCAGCTCGCACTCCTTTGTCACCCCAAACAAGAATTAGTAATGCAAGTTTATGAGAGTCATGGCACAGATGTGAGATGTTCTGCAATATTTTCTCCATTTATCTGACTTATTTATCTGACTACCAACTTATAATGGCATAAAATCACTTTTGATGTAATCAAACATTTGGAACGTTTTTGGAGTATTTTGAAGAGTTTAAGAATTTGCAGCAACAATTAGTCATGTGATGGAACTTCATGTTACACTGATCAAAGGTTTAGGTTTAAAGGGTGACTAAGTTTTGGGTAACTGGGCTTTTTCAAAAGGAAATACTTGATTCGAAAACAGACAGCCAAGATACAGTATGAGATCAAACTCAGTGCAATACTTCAAAGAGTTCACCGTGATGTTCATTTGTGATATGTGTGTGTGTCCATAGGTGGAATATGCGTGTCCGGTGCTATTGCTGTCTGCTGTCTGCCTATTTCAGAGAGTACAATAGAGAGCTGAAATGTTTTCAGAGTATTCTATGTGTGATCGTGACCCAGACCAGCCCTGCATCACAACCTCCATCTGCAGCTCTGATTGGTCTGCTTTGACAGTCGAAGGCTTCTGCGTTTGTATGGACTTCTCTTTCGGGAGCTTCCAAATGGTGCTTTCTCTGTACAAAATGAGCAAGGGCAAAACGAGGGACCCCATCCATTCTGCTGATGCCCTCTGCCAGAGCCTGAGTCGGCCCCTTGGACCCACTTTTATTTGAAACAACTATGTTTCTATTCATTTGGCCATAATTGACCAATGCTGGTTTGCCTTCCTTGTGGCACAGGAACAAAAAAGGTTACAAAGGTGTCCAAGGGGCAAATATATTTTTCTTCCACTATGCACTGCCTTTTTGAATGGTGAGGCACACACACATAGACAATCTTAATAGAGCTTTTCAGCAGCCTCCTATCTGTGCCTCACATACCCAGAATTTGCCCACACTTGTGGGTTTTGCAGTTGGATAGTGAAATTTTTCTGTGTACCCGCTAGAGGCATTGGATGATAATTTTCAGGCGAGGACAGCATCTGTTTGTGTGTGTGTGTAAAAAGTTACTCCCACATCCTGCAGGGTGTCATGCGCTTCATCTGCCTCATGGTGTGTCACTGGGTTGTGCACCACACGCCCTCTCTGTGGTTCTAATGACTCCCTAACTGCAGTGAAAGGTGAGGTGCAAAGCCCCCCAAACTATCTCTTTACCCTCCAGAGGCCCCATGCCCTCCTGTCCATCTACTCCGATTCTCTCCCTCCCTCCCCACGTCCTTCCACTGAAATGCACTCCTCTCATTATTGTGTTAATGATGTGTTTACATCCCTGTGTGTTATTAAAGGCTAACCTCAGAGCACTAATAATTGGGGCTCCCTTTCACACATACTCATCAGTCCTCTTGTTTTATGCACACATACACATGCATACAAATAAATATACCCCTAGTGCTCCCATGGGAGGAGAAATTGGTATTAAAGGTGAATTTTAATAATAATACTACATGTAATATAAAGTGTTTGTGTTATAAATATAAGGAGTATCAGAGACATAATGAGGGGAAAGGCAGTTCAACATGGTGGTTGTAGGAAAGGAAGTCCCGCCTGTCAATTAAAAGAGCCAATCGCCTTTTTTACAGATTTTTGGCTCCAGAATGATAAGCTAAACCAACCTGGAAATGTTTCGAATTTTTAAAGAAAATATAGTGCCACCCTTGTCAAATATCATTGATGATTTGTTTAACCATAAGTACGCATACAGTGTTCTGTCTTTTCTCTTTAACATTGATTTTAACAAGGATTTTGCTGATTCTAATGAATTTTTTCATGAAGATATGTGTGTCCACTCAGCATAGCTGATGGCAGTTGATGCATTATGCATCATACATTAAATAGTTTTCTGTCTATATACTGTATAGTCAGTGAGTGGTGCTTATGAGACTAACAGTGAGGCCAATGTGACCTAAACAAATGGACTCTTATTTACACACATACATACACACAGAGTCATTGCAGTGTTTGAGCTTCAGTTGCTTTATTTGTCTACAATTCTTAAGACACTGAGAGCTCTCTGTTGCATTGCTTTGTTTACAGAGATCTGTCGAAAGGTTTTTGCAGGCATATTTTTGGATGCTCTCATGGTTTGCATGGACAGAACAAGTGTGTGTATGTGCTAGCTTTGGTTCTTGTCGATGGACATGTCTCACTCACTCTCCTAAAGCCCAAATGACTGTACCTCAGTGCTATCTCACTCAGTATATAAAAGCTTTTCAACCATGACTGCTATAAAACCAACCCAGCACCCAAGAGTGGTTCAACAAGAGGGTGAATGATTAGAGAAAGAGAAAGAGAGAGAGAGAGAGAGAGAGAGAGAGACCGAGAGAGACCAAGAGAGAGAGAGATAAAAGGAGTGGAAAGAGAGGCAGAGAATTCTGGTTTAGGGGAAAAACATTGCTCTCAGGGTATGGTAGAAGTGATATGTTTGTTTTTGACATCAAGTGGCTCTGTGTGTAACTTTCATTAAAACAAATCAAGAAAACTAATTCTTGAACTATTATACTTTTGTGATTAATAAATTGTTGCTATTTATAACATGTTTTGCAGTGGTTGAGCATCAGTAACCAATCACAAACACAGAATAAAGTACCCAATCAGATGCCTTTATATCAGTGTTTACTATAAACATTTATATTTTAATTCATAATTATGCAACAATTTGATTATACGGCATAATTTAAATTTTAGTTATTTTCAGTTATACATTTTCAGAAATGTCCAGTAGAGTTTTAGTAGCGTTTTGTCCGGCTCTTATCAAAGCCATTAACCTCGATGATAGATTAGTATTGCAACACCAGAATGGTTTAAATGGATTGTGGAGTCTGCTAGGCCACAGGTGTGTAAGGCTTGTGGCTGGTATTTGGTCCGACAGCATCTGCTTGGGCTTAGCATGCAGATTCAAACTTGTCAAAGCAGATGATCTCACAGCCATCTTAAACCAAGACCTTTGGGCTGATCTTCATTAAGGTTCTCCACTTACCTTAATGACTAGGATTTGTCTATTTTCAGTTCATTGCTCTTAGCAACCAGGCCAAAAAACAAGGTTTCCTGCAAGGTCATAGTGTCAGTGTATTGAGGCATCGCTAAGAAATCATTGTTACTCTTTGCCCTCTTGAGATTAGACTTTGGGCTTAGATCAGATGTGTTCTTAAATCATCCCCTGCACACAGACCACATGACCTTTATACCATACTGAAGTGTCATCCTGTCAGCTTTAAAAAAAAAGAACCATAGTTTAAAAAATGCAGAAAGTTTTCTGAAAGTTTAGGTTAGGTTTAAGTTAGTGTTTATAACTAGCTGTGTTTAAAAACAACAGAGGTCTATGGAGTCTCCCTATTCAGGGAGATAAGGAAATGTCCACATACATGTCTACATAACTTGCTTGTATGTTGATTTCTTTCAGATGAACAGGTGTGTGTGTGAGTGAAAATACAGTAATTTTGTTGGAGAGGTTTTGTGTGCTTTTATGGGTAGAAATTGAGTGACTGGAGGAATGCATTTGAGCTGTATAATACAGGCCATTTTAAGGTCTTGGGCAGCAGGTGTCATGGATTGTGATAGTCAGGCTGTCTTTTAAAGGGTTGTTCTGTGTTTAAAACGGCACGCTCTCTTCCTGACCCCTCACCTCCACTACAGCTCCTGACTGACAGACGCAGCCCCGTAATGAGAGGAAATCTGGACAAATTAAG
Source organism: Yasuhikotakia modesta (assembly GCA_036877545.1). NCBI lineage: Eukaryota > Metazoa > Chordata > Actinopteri > Cypriniformes > Botiidae > Yasuhikotakia > Yasuhikotakia modesta. The sequence continues at coordinate 28,800 of JBAJNP010001879.1, read as the reverse complement.
CCCAATTAAACATCCATTTTAGTCCCTGTCAGCTCTTGTGCTGAGAGGGGAATTAGATGATTTATTATGATGACAGCTGAAATTGTAATTTTTTTTAAGTATGTTTATGAAATGATTTTATGCATATTGTGTGGTTGTAATTATTGTGGCAGTGATACTAAAGAGGGGTTGTTTGGCTCTGAGCTAAATGTATGCAAAGATATAAGGTTGAAGCTTAAAATGAGATGTGACCTGACCTGATCTGACCATTACAGTCAAGTTTAAGGACCATAAAGCCGAAAACTTTTGGTTTCAATTAATGTCATCTCAGAGTAGATGCAGTTGTGCAGTTTGCCATTCTGGTGTCAGAGCAATCAGTGTAAATATTCCTGAATGTTTGATACCACTACTTGTAACTTCAATAATATAAATGAAGTGTTTACAGAGATTCAGTGCAGGTTCCCTTTCTGTGCATCTACTAAAAGAGAGAAAAGATCGGCAATCAATTAACTTGTAACAGGCTTCATCTCTTCTTTGTATGCAGCGAAAGTGTTGTACACTCCATATACATCTGAGATGTAAAAGCATTGAATAGCACCTAACTGCACATAAGTAACGTATTGCCTTTGTGTGTACGTGAAATATGTTTATTTTAGGTTTCATTTCAAGTCATAGACAAACGATAAAGTAGTTAAACACCATTAAACAACTACAGATGGCTGTAATTTTTAAGATTTTTAGGATTAGAGATTTAAAATGACATCACAGACATCAAAGTATGCATATGACCTTAGACAAAACAAGAGTTTGCTTATGTCACAGACAGCAGACAGTGCTTATGACCTCAGAGACAAATCAGGGGAGTGCTTATGACATCACAGATGGCAAAGGGTGTTTGACGTCACAGAAAGAAGATAGTGACTATGATGTCACAGACAGCAGAGACTGAATATGAATTTGCGGCCAGACTAAGAAAAAATCCACTAGGACCATTTAATAGAGTGTTCATTATAATGATGTCATGCACTATGGTGATGTCACAGAACAGTGTTGAGCCTGTCACTTAGGACTCATGACCCAGGTCAAGCTCAGAATTTCAGCCAAGGCAGTCACATCCTTCCATGTTTCACTGTTCTATTACTGAGGCCACACGAAGGGTGGTGCTCATGTCAGGAGGGAAGTGCATGAGTGTGTCTGTATATGTTAGATGAGCTGGAGTGCTGTGTGTGATTGGTGGGTGACAGGCAAGGTGAAAGGTCAGATGCAATCAGGTAGACAGTAATTGAGGCAGGAAGTGAATTCTTCTTGTTTGTTTGTTTTTAATATTCCCCCTGAGAATAAGGTGAAGGACAGGATCTATATGTTTGGAGGCTTGTTTTCGTGTGTGTGTGTGTGTGTGTCTGTGTGTTCTCTTTAGACTCTTTGTGTATTTGTTTTGCATAAACATTTTATTTGATAATGAACATTGTTTTGTATAGTGGGCATTGCTTTGTATTGTGCGTGTGTAGACTCCAAAAGTCAGAGACCATATAATTGGCAAATTATCAGAATAATTTATATAAAATGTTTACCTAAAACAGTGAATTAATTTATTGGTGTTTAGAATGTGCCTCTTTATGCTTTAGTCACTGCATGCACTTAAATCATGTTTTACTGCATAATTAGCTAACTATTCTTATGGGTATTTGATTAATAATTTAATTAATTATAAATGAAATTTCAATAAGTGTTCCTGTAGCTCAACTAGTAGAGCATTGCGTTAGCAGCGCAAAGGTTGTGGGTTCGATCCCAGGGAACACAATTGCTGAAAAAAAAATGTATACCTTGAATTTACTGTAAGCTGCTTTGGAAAAAAGCATCTGACAAATGAATCAATGTACATTTAAATCCAGGTTTAGATTTTGAATTTAAATCACATTGTGTTCTCTGTTCATTTAAATCTATTTAAATAATTATTTTTTCATTACAGCTATTTTTAGCATGTTCTTCTCTATTTGCTTATTCACTTCTGGTTGGTTTAGGTTGAAAGGTTGTGTTCTCAGATGTAATGGTCTATAATCATTCTTTATTGTCATTCAGGTGAAGGGAGAATGTCTTATTCAACTGTCTGTGTCTCAATTTCACTTTCACTCCCTCTGTCTCCTTTGTGTTCTGCTTTTTCACTTTCCAATCACATCAGGTATTTTGACAGCCTAGGATGACAGAGTGGACAATAGTTAAATTACTTTTCTTGATAACAATGCTGAATTTAATAAAATGCATTGCTATGTCAGCAGCCGGTAAGGCAGCTGAAGCAAAGGCAGCTGGTTCGGCTATCAATCATACCATTTATGGAAAGTGGGAGGCGACTTCCACAGAGTGATTAATTACTTTACCCATTTTCTTATATTATATTACTGGATATATTTAGAATTATGGTTTTCATGCCTAGCAGGGTTCACAGATGCTATACTTTTTTGGTTAATATATTTTTACCAAATGCTCTGTGTATGTTACATTATGGGCTACAAGCTAAGATTGTGACTTTTTTACTTTTTTGGTCAAAGAAAAGTCAGTTTAACTAGGAATGTTTGCTTGAGTTTGCACAATTTCAAATCTGATGAAGTGATATCAAGTGTTATTAAGATGCTATTTAAAGATTGCTCTGTTACTGCCATTCTCTGTTACTACACTCAGAAGTATGGATTTTTCCCTTTGTACAGTATGCGAATGGATTTGGGCATAGACCAAAAGCTTTTAGTGTGTGAAAACAGCCTTGTTGTGGATCAAATTTACATTGCCTAGATTGCTTTGCTGAAAGTGGATGTGTTCATATCATATGATGCCTTTTCAGCAGACTGTGTCTGCAAAGACTATATGCAATAAAAATAATGAACAAGTTTTTTTGTAATGATAATGGCTGGATTTCCCAGATTATCCGATTACCAGTAGTGATCCTAAAGGGCTTAAAATTGTGATACCACATAAAGTAACGCTAACAGCCCTCATCATGTAGACCAGGATCTGAGATCACTCTATTTTTTATTTTTATAAGTAATGTCATTTCTGAAGAGCCACAGGAGAGACCAGATGGTTCAAAGTATGATGAATGAATTTAATTTGTGTAGACATGACAGGTCCCTATGGTAATATGTTTAGAAATGGAGTCCTGGATTAGCATTGTCATTACAGAGAAAGCAGGGATTGTTAAAACCCTGCAACGTTGCTGATATTACCAAGGAAGGAAGGCTTTAAATGTTGATCTTCTCACTCGACATCAGTGACATCACTGACTCCGCCCCCTAGACCTTTTCCATTGTCAGGTAAAGATAAATGACCCGGGTGAGCTCCAAATATGTTTTATAGTTCTGCCCCATTGTCCCATAAGCAACAGCTTTGGACTGTTCAGTCCACTGTGCGACCTCAATTTGTGCCTCTTTAGTGTTGCAGCTACATCATATTGTCTGTCAGTGACAGTGAGGGGTGGCGGACGTTCTGCAGGGAAGATGATGAGGCAGTAAAGATGTTGTCACAATGCAGCAGGGGCTGATAATTGGTCACGTCCTTCCTCTGTCCCTACCAAAGATCTATAAAAATGTAAATGAGCGCAGAGCTGGTTGGTGATAGCAGATGAATCTGAAGCAGCAATAAGGGCCATTTAACAGGCAAGTGCAGCGGTCAGCCCCTTTGAAATAACTTGTCGAAATGTTAAGATTGGACAGTGGGTTGTAAGGGCTGATCACCCACAGTTCTTGGAATTGCAAATCCACCTGACACCAACCTGACATTACCATCAAAGTCTCAAAATCATATTTTAGAGCACAAATCGATCCTTCGTTGGTGCACCAATATCTTGCAGTAGCTGTTTGAAAACAACATGGAACTGTACAATCAACCCCGTCTCAATCACAACCGCTTTATTCATATGCCTCTCTGGAGCAGCAACTAACTTTCCAATAATCTGATTCCACACAATCTTATTCAGAACCCGCTGCCCATGATGCCCCATTGAGAAAACTTCACCCATTTCCTGTCCTAAAACCCAGACTGAACACCCAGTTATTTTCACTCATGCAGTCAATATTCTCCTCCCTTTATGCCTCTCCCTATACCTAAGGCACAATAGCCTGTAATAACAGCGCTGTCTTTAAAAGTGGTGGAGATATGCTGGTGTGTCGACGCCAGGAAAAGGCCTCAATCAGTATCCATAGAGCACCTCCAATTGTGTGATCTATGGGGCAACGGAAAAGGTAATTTGAGCAAAAGAAAATGACACCAGAACAAAAAAACATGGTGATTTACACAAAGTCAAATCACACCATTCTATCGACACCTGGCTGTGTTATTATGTCAGAAGTTGGACCATTGGGTTCCTCTGCTGGGTATCATGGGGAGGAGAGAGAAAGCGAGGGAAAACATTTGTACACAAATGATAGAAAAAAGCCAAGATGCTAAACAAAAAAGCTTTTTCTTCCCATCCATAGCTATCAATTCTCCCTCCTCTGGTTTTGAAAGCACAGCTCCTGGCTCAATTGTTCAGTCATTGTTCCCGCGAGGGCAGGCGGAGTCAGAGAAGAGGGTATCAGAAGAAAAGGGACAATTTGTTGTTGTTTGTTGATATCTAGACCACTATAGCTTGATTGCCTAACATTAAACTGGCAATAACAGCCCCAATCATCACACTTACACCACGAGATGCAGAACAACTGAATTGGATCAAACTAGTCTCTCCAGCTGGCCCACGATCCTTCGCTCAGTTTCTTTCTCTCCTCTGTGAAATGCTTATTAGCCTGTATTGATCCAGCTTGGTCAATTGTCAGCTCCTCTCATCCGCAGAGTATTGACTGCATAATCAGTGGATGGAGGCGGTAGACAGATGAAATATGATGTTGGTGGGTAAATTATTGGCTGCTTGCCTGTTGACCTGGGGTGGAGGACTCACACCTCCTTGAAACAAACACACATACACACACAAACATACACAAAAGCCCACATGTTTTTTAAATGTATTTATATTTAATATGCATTTGAATATGTAAGAGAAAACATTATTTTTTTACGCACATACAGACTATCAGACTATTTTTTTTTTTAGTTCTCATTGACTGTGAATTAAAGGGTGCTGAGATTTCTCTCCCAGCGCTGGAGTCAAGTATCTATGCATCGCCTCCTCGCAAGAAAATGAGATGGAAGTCTATTGTGAGCGTGCTGTTTACATGTATAGAGTGCTTCACAGATGCGTCTCTACTGCAAGGCGAACCTTGTGCTTCTGACCTCTTGATGAGTCTTACGCTCCTACAGATCTGCACACCACTCTAGTCTTCAGAAAGAAAACGGTTAATAGAAAAGTGAGAAGACATGACCAGGAAAAACATCTTCCATTAGACCATAATAAAGGACCAGCTGACAAACTGGGATTCTAGACACAATTATAATGCTGGGAAATAAGAATTATAATCAGTTTGGAGACTAGGACTTTCTTGGAATCTTTTCCAGTTTGGCTGCATTGTATGGAATTGTATTTGACACAGTTTCCTGTTTGTTAAGTGCACTTAAAGTCTCACTACATATGACAATTACCAACAGTAGGCAAGATCCGTTCATCTTGGCACAGATACACCTCAGTTGATGTCTGATGGCCTGCTCCCTGCTGAGTGGCCCAGCTCTAGAGACTTCTTACTGGGTGATGGAGCAGCTGGCAGGGCCCCAATCTTGGTAAAGGCTGGTGCTTGCATTGTTGTATGATGATTAACTTTTTATCAGGCACTTAGCAGGGCATCTGTTCCCATCACATTTGCTCTGTGTACATTTGAGATGTCAGGTGGAGTCATGTGTTGATGTTCTTATGTGATTAATCAAGAAATAACATGTCTACATTACTGTACTGTTCTTTGCATTGTAATCTCTTCAAAAATGTTGTAGGATGTATGTTAAATATTTTATAGAAAAGAATACAGTATGTCCATCTTGTGTATCACTGTAAGGTTGAATAATATTGAATATTATAAGAATAATGCTATATATGATTACTTGCTAAATAACATATGTAGTTTATAATGTAAAACATTATCATGTTGCAAAATCAGTTAAATTATATTAAAGTATACTTTTCTGAATAAATATGTTTTCTGAGGAATGTCTTTTTCATACTCATCAAAACCCATTACTCATTATTATTAAAACTGATGAAAACTATTTTCACCAAATATCAGTTTGTGATCTCACTATTTGCTACTAAAACCATCATATTTGTCAGCTTGAAAACTAAGGGGTGCATATGGTGACAACTGTGTGCTCTGCAAGTCTGAATTGGAGACTTGGAAATGATACCAATTCAGTTCAAAATTGTGCTGCTGATTCAAGAGGTAACTGTAGCAGTGATCTGACAGTGAGTGGAAGCTGGAGAAACTAAAACTTGTTCAGAGTGTAAGTGTGTGTTGCTCATGTCTGGGCTGTTTCCTGTAAAGATTGAGGATATGAATTGGTGAATGTAATTGAGGAAGATGGTATGATTGATACTGACAGCAGATGTCTGGTTGTTTATAGATTGTTTCTTATTCCTTTGTGCTCAATGCATTACTTGTTTGTTTATTCTGGTAAATGGTGATTCTGATATGGGAGTTTGTTACATTTGAGTTTTGAAGGAAGATTGACTACATGCAAGAGTTGACAAAGTTGTTCCAATCAACTCTCTGTTTTGAATCTGCAACTATATTTCTCAAAAATGCATCATCTCAGAGACACTAGTGATACCAAACAACCGGTTACCACAGTTTGACTACTAAACTCTGTAAGTAACTGTAACTGTAAGCAAAGTAAGACAATGGTAAAATTGTGGCTACTAGAGGTTCTCAACAAGTGCCAAAACTGAACTATGGTTACTGCAGTACATTTTATTAGGGATTATTTAAATTTTTAAATTTAGTCAATGTACAAATTATTTACTCTAGCATATGACCAATTTATTGTTTTATCACCTCACCGTTAGGCAATCAGCATCTAAACCGTTCTAACAGTGCATCCATAATATCATTGGCACACATGGACTTTACAGTCACTTTAAGTTGAAGACCAGCACACAAACACACAAGCTTGCTGATGTCTGGTGGCCAGTGTACATTGACTAAATTTGAAAATGCCTCAGCTTCTCCTCTGTGCCCTGTGGAGCTTTGGGAAACACAGAACTTGTCTTCTTTCTTTTGCCTGAAGACAAGTTAAATTAGCAGTCTGCCGGCGATGCCCCACCGTCTGCCGTCTTTCCTGTGTTGCCACAGCGTACGGTGACTGTCAGCGAGAGGCTGACGGCTTAATAGTCTCTCCTGAGTGGATTTGGGCACTTTGCCTGCCTCTGTTTACATGCGCATGTCAGCCCTAAAATATTCAGATAGAGATGTGAAATATTCATATGAGGCCTGGCAGGATCCCCTCCACACACACACACCTCCAATATGCTGTCAGTCAGTGCAGACCCAGAAGAATGCCCAGAAGATTGTCTTTTTAAAGTAAGAAATTAAATTTCAGATGAATTGTGAGCTTGCACAATGTCTGAATAGAATATGATGAGAGAGAAGGATATTTATGTGCCTCTATAAATTTGACCATTAGACCATTCTGTCTAATGCATAATAAGTCAGCAACAAACACACAGAGTGACCAGTGTAGCCTGATTTGAGAATGAATGGCTCTTATTCCAGTTAATTTATATTAAATTAGTCACTAACTGGCCCATGGTCAAATTAACTAGAAATTAAAATGAGAAATCTGTGTTCTGCTGTATTTTAAAGCTTCTGTTTGTTCATGTGTGTAGTTACACATAATAATTTTGTTTTTGTATATAAGATGTGTTCTCTCTGTGTGTGTGTGTGTGTGTGTGTGTGTGTGTGTGTGTGTGTTTACTAAGAATCATTAAGTATCATGCTATCATTCAGTGAAGATCTTGACAACACTGGCAGTGTGAAAATATCTAACATGATTTTCTGTATAACTGCTTTCCTAGTATGTATCTAGTGACTTCATTTTACAATAGTCCTGAAATGAAATGCACAAAGCACAGCTAAAGTTATCAGCCAGATGCAGTGCTGCTAAGTAGGTGAATAAACACAAGCTCAATTAAGTAGGTGAATAAACACAATCAACTTTTCCCTGTGAATGCAGCATTTACAGTTATTTTTGATTATTTATAATCGGTCTCTGTTCATGCCAGTGGTTTGTACACATCAAGCTTGTCAGGCTTGTCTTTCAAAGCAGTTCTACACAAATTACCTCTGCTGATATATACTATATATGGGCACTAATGCTGAGGAGAAACATTCTGTGTGTATGAGAGAGAGAGAGTGAGAAAGCGAGAGAAAGTAAAAGACAGTAAAGGGAGGGGTACATTAGAGAAAGAAAGAAAAGCGTGTGACATTGGGGATTGTTGGCAGCCCTGGTTTCATTGGGGCTTCCTTGAATGGCTGCCATATGTCCTCGCTTATCTTGACATTCTAATCTCAGTGCTGGCCCAGATATGGTGGGGATTTATTTAGTCTGCTCTTTGGAATGAATGCAAACAGTAAAATAGCCGGGCCCGCCGCAGCCTTCACCCTGGTTCAATCTCCCTGGTTAAAATGACTGTGTGATATGGCTTGCGGACTCTCTCGCTGTGGCTCATTCTCTCTCTTTCTTTCTCTATCTCTTTTTTTATTCTCTCGCAGTCACTTGCAATGCCGCTGTTTATCTCTCAGCTTCTTGCCTTTGTGTGATATCAAACCCCAAAGTTCTGCTGCATTATATTCCAGCATATGGTCCTTTTATATTCCATGGCATTGTCAATATTAGTTTGTGTGGGTGCCTGTGAGGTTTGCGCGTGTGCTTGTTTTTTGCTTTAGCCTTTTTTGTGTGTGGTTATTGAAATGGCTAGATGCAGAAGAGCCACTTCGAATAGTTTGTGTGTATGGATTGTAGAGTGTGAAAGTGTGTGTAAAAGGTTTGTGGAAAGTGTCTGGCTGAGCAGACTGTTCTATATATAAATGCCTTGCTAGTTCATAAGTGACGTTAATGATAGAGTCAGGCAGACAATGGCAAGCTGTCAGGGTCAGTAATTGAGTAGGAGGGATGAGCTCTCTTCATTTTAGTCCATCGGTGTCACAGCGACAAGAGCACCACGGCAACTCGTCACCCAGAGATACCAGCCTGCCTGAACAATAGCTGCTGTCCGTCACAGCGCGTGGCCGTCTAGTGCTGGTGGGGTTAGTGAGATGATGTTCTTGCTGGAGAAGAGAGAGCTCTCATTACCACCTTACTTCTCGGTGTCGCTACGCACACACATCTGCATACAACAGATCACAGTCAGCTACGACAAGAAGCGGGTTAATGTGGATAAGTTTGATCTGAAGTGGTTTGGAGTAGATTTTAGTGCACTTTCAAAGGTTGCATTTTCTCCTATAGGGTTCAAATCTATGTCAGGACCGTCCACCAATCCAAACTGCCACTTATCTGGAGCCATTGTTGGTGCCTGTGCTGTGAAAGGCTGTTTTACTTGGCAAGAACGTGGCCCTATTACTTAGCCTAATTAAAGCAAGGTACATAATTATAGTTAATTACATACCAACAGCAGCACCCCCATTTTAATTTCCAGTGTGTGCTTTGTATCAATGCATATCAAATAGGTTTACAGTCGCATGTGTATTTACTGTTTAAATGTATATAGAAGTATGTTTGTGTGTATAGATTAGTAAAAGGCATGGAGATGAAACCATCATGGAGGTATGCCTGTAAGAAACATTTGGACACATGGCTTTTCTAAAAATGAAATATCAAAGCATTAAAAAATTAAAGCATCTCCAGTTAGACTGTTATTTTTTTTAATTGAACATTTGTGTATTTTGTACATTTTGTTGAACTCATATTGGTGGCTTAACATACAAAGGCAGTAAATAACAAGGCTGCTAGTTTTTCAAGGTCATTTGTGTCTCCATAAATGACCACTAGCCCTAGTCAGACAAACTTGGCTCTACCTTAATGTGGTGGCTGTGTCCCCTGTAGTCCTGGGGCGGTGTTTGGACACTTGCATCCCCCATCCTCCTCATTCTTGGCCTCTGGAGGTGTCTCAACAAGGAACCTCATCGGAGTAATAAGAATCTCTGGGGTTGGTTTAGGGCTGTTGCTCACCAGCAGGCATATCATTGGTCACCTCTTCTTAAGGTCTATTATTTTAGTCCATGGCTGGCAGTTAAAGCCCTATATAAGAATACTCCTCAATAGGTCTCACTTCCTTAAATTGCTTTAATGAACAATATCACTTATTAATAAAATTACACCAAGCAAGGGATATTTCCTTTCCAACGTTTTCTGGTATATGGTTTCCTTCATAAAGGCTGTCTGTAGGATGCCTATATATTCCCTTTATAATTTTTTTCCTTCTTTTTTCCCTTCTTTTCTTTCTAGCTATTGCAATTCTGTACAAACGCAAGTCTATTATTTCTCACAGAGAGGTGGAAATATGGGCCGTACAATAGACTCAAATCAGAAAGGCCCTTCAATTGCACACGTGTATGTTGGGAGATTAGTCCTATTGCTGTGCAGAGTAACAGCTTGACTTTCAGTGGAAAAGGTTAAATTTTACCATTTGTTCATGTGTTTCTCTCTTTACAGCCCCAATGCCCTCCATGTCTTAGCTGGGTGCATGCAGCTGTTAAAAGTCTTTGTGTGTCCTGCCATGGTGTTGGTGAAAATGACTTGTTAGCAACACACAGGCCAGTGCAGAGCTGCTGTTAGCTGCTGTCAGAGCTGAGTTTCTTCTTCACCCTGTTGAAATCCACAGCAGCAGTGTCTTTGGAACCTGTGGCTTTATCTGGCCGGTGGCTATAGTTGGTCAGTGGGAACTGCAGTAGTATTTTGGACACCAGGGCCTGATGATAGAGCAGTGCTGCTCAGGTACAGTCACATGATTAAGCACCTGTGGGACATTTGTTGATCTCCTCCCATCTGGCACAAAGGTTCTCATTCACTAATAACTGCTTAAGTGTTTTCTTTTGTGGGCTCAGACATTATTCTAATGCTAAATGTGTTAACAGCAGAGTACATATGTTTGTTTGTTTGTTCTTATTCTAAAGTTGATGAATGTGGCTTATTCAAACTGAAGGTATTTATGGCTACAATTCTTACTAAAAATTCGTACTAAAATCTCTTGCTTACCTCACTGATGTTTGTTTCTCATCAACCTCATCATAATTATATGGTGTGAGGTAAATAGAGCTTGAATGCAACAAGAGTGTCAAATGCATTTTTCCAGTCAACTTCTCGCATCAATGTTGTTTTGCTAAGTTGTGGAATATTTAGTCGTTGGCTCATCTTATCTGTAACTTGCAACAAAACATTTCCTCCACAACAAATAACACAGACGTTCCCTGATGGCATTAATATCTGCCCGCTCTCAGTTCATCTGGAATGACATAGATTGAGTGTGTATCTTTGCCCCCCAGGCTAAGTCTTTAAAACAGTTTCCCTCATTTGCCAGGTGCCTAAAGTGCTTTAAGCAGGGAGCCACACAAAAAAATGCCTTATTCAATCTCTTCATTGTTATCTAAATGCTTTGAGTTGTCTAAAGATGGAGAAGCATTTTGACTTGTCTCGATTCTCGATGGTGTAACAGGCAGTGTTGTGTGTCTAACGTGTTATCCTCTTGGTTTTCTTCACCAATGTTTTTTCTGGCTCTTTTAGCATCTGTCTGTTGGAATACTGCGAGCTGTCACACTCTGGTAGTGTGTTTAAGTTTTTTTTATTTGTACCAAGCCAAAGTCCCAGTCCTAAAACAGGCATCTAGTTAACATCAGATGTGATTTTTATGCCATTTTAAATAAAACTTAATTGAAATACAAATTTTGTCTTTTAAATTCTGTAAATGGCAGAAGCTCTATCTGTATCAATCTTCATGTAAATTAAAAGTAGTTAATATTGTTTAAAGTTTTTTTTCTCACCTTTGTTCATGTTTTGTGCTTTTGTCAAAACACTAACATGTTTTGCCTTACCTAGAGCATCAAGTTTGCCAGGACTGCCACTCAAAAAATGGTGCAGGACAACCCCAAAAACATGGTCATTAAAACATGAATTTTTATGTAACGCTGGGATTAACAAAAAGAGAGGGTAGTTAAAAGAAGTGTTGTGACCCTACACAGGTTGGGTACTGAGGAAACCAAGAAAAACACAGAGGGTGTGCATGTGTGCATTCACAGGTGGCTCTAAATGGCTCAGCTCTCCCCTGGTGGGCTGGGGTTTGCTGTGTCCGAGCTTTGCATTGTCCACAGCTTTCTCTCTGATTAGGCCCCGGTGAGGTCTCACTTAAAGGCAGAGCGAGAGCAACGTTCTACCTGCACTGCCCATGCTGTTCCTATCACAGCCACTTCCCCGATAATGCCACTTAATTCCCTGAGAAGTGGCACGCTGCAGCAGTGGCTAGCTGGCGGAAGGGTGTCGTAATGCATCTGGACTCGACATCGCCCCACAGGGATAATAGTCCTGATTGCTCCTGATTTCCCATCTCCACAAAGTACCTCATGTAAAATAAGTGACATTTAAAAGGCATCAAGATGTGAGAGGGAGCCAGGGTGTGCATGAGAGAGAGAGAGAGCAGGGGAAGTACTAAGCTTTTCACCTGAAAGAGACATTGAAAAAAAGGTCCCTTCTATTGCCGGCGGGGAGCGAGAGAAAAGCGATAAGCCCTTGTGTCGTGAGCTGACCCTCGCTGCTAAGCTTTTTAACTTCCCCCTGTCTCTACTGCTTTTCTTTCCCCGCATGCATTCGCACACACACGGGAAGAGAGAGAAAGAGGCTGAAAAAGAGAGGCTGTGGCAGGGCTGACATTGCTTCTGGGAAGTGCTTGAGTTGGCGTGCTAAAAATCATTTTGGGTTAGATAGAGGCCCCCTGAGCTGGCCTGGGGATATCACCACACTCATCTCCGTTTAGAGTGAAAAGTGCCAGCACAGAGCACAGCCTGCAAACACCCTGCTCGTCCCTTCTCCAGGAGAGAGAGAGGGAGTCAGTGAGCGACATGAGAGGAAATGTGAGGGCCCTTGCTGCCTGCTGCAGTTAGGGTACAGCCAGCATATGTAGCCTGTAGAATGATCTGTGATCTTAGTGCCCAAATCCATGACTCATTCAGCAAAATCATACATGGTAACCTCCAATCTCCAAATTGTTGCTTATTTTTCTTTAGTGAGTTAATATTGTTGTAATGATTGTACCTCTGTCTGTACTCTCTCCTGTTATGACATTGACCACACATTTCAGATATTTTTCTGATGGCTGACTGTAATTTTTCACCCTGACATTACTGTTCTGATTATGAGAGCTGGAAGATGTCAAGTAAATGGTGAACAAGTTGTTTTATTTCCTCTCAAGGTCTGTAGATGAGGAATTTAAAGGTGAGAAAAATGTTAGGGTCCCATCAAACAAATCCAATTTTTTAAATCAATAGATGAAAAGGTGCATGCAAGTTTGAGGAGGATTGACAGTAAATTATGACTGAATTTTATTTTTGGCTGAGCTGTTTCTTTACGAGACAGAGAGCTTTATGCCATTGCTTTATTATATGAATCAAGTCTCAATTAAAGGGTTAAATATACACCGGTAGTGACAAAAACTGGTTGCAGTATCTGTCAAGATGACACCATGATGACATGTTGTCATGGTTACTGTTTAGAAATGAGTTGTTTCTTTATGATAGACAATGTTGCCCTTGAGAAGCATTTGTGTTGGTTTGAGTGTGTGTCAAGCTCTGGCCGGTCCATTGTTATAGTCGTTAACACATTCTCATCTGTACACATTAAATCACACCTAGACACACCTGCAGCAGTGGATAACTGTTCTCACATTATCACCCACTGAGCACACACATTTTCTCACAGCGCTGCTTCATATCCCCATAGGGCCGAGCAGTAATGTGGGTTAAGACAGCAGTCAACACTAGTGCTGTGATGCTATATAGACAGTGAGCAAAAGGCTTTTGACACTGGTGACTGGTCTGTTTTATCTTTCTTTCTCTGTTCATCCCTATCATTTCTCTCACTCCTGCTCTGCCTCTTGCTTTAATTGTTTATATGCATTAACATTCCCCAAATAGATGCTGTTCAGGTGACAGGGCTGTAATTTGGCCGCCCTTGTTCTGCGGTGTGGTGGAGAGGAGTAAGCAATTTAGTCTTGCGCGGCGGCTGTAATCTGGGGTTGTCAACGGCCCGCGCCATTCTAGCCTATGCTAATCAATCAGTTGCGGCCTGTACCCGCTCATCTGACCGGCTTAGCCCCGCACCCACGCACTGATATATCTATTAGTGTGCCGTCGGCCCACACCGCCGCAAAGATGAGATTCTGCCAGCTTTGGCATTTTCTCTCACAGATAAGTAAGCTATCAGGCCACCGGATAAATAGCAGAGCAAAGAGTCGCCTTGGCCCCCGTGTGCGCCTGTGACAATGCGGTGATGGCTCTCCTCCCCTCATTATGCGCCACCACCCCTAATCCAAAAAAGTTGTTTACCAAGAGAGGAGGGCAGTCTTATCTACCCGAGGCACAGTGTTGCAGCTTTGAAAACACACTCGTGTGTGCAGCTGGGCAAAACGGAGGGGCTTTTTCCTCTCTATTCCGTCATTGCTGTGTGGAGCTGTGTGGTTAAAGGCTTCTCTTTATTTGCTGTTTGGTGTGTGCACTGAAGTTGCCAAGGGGTGTGTGTCCATAATTTTTGTTGTAACAAACTAAGCATGTAGAATGTGAGAAAAATCAGAGACCGTCCCTGCAAGAGATTAACAACAGACGAGAAACACCAATCAAAGACTGTAGAGGAGACTGGGGGTAAGATGTGCCACTTTTACTCTTGTTGTCCTCTTAGCAGGAATGAATGAGATATGCTTCATCGTATTTCAGGGTGTCTGCTGTCAACTTCAAAGTAATACAAATCTATAAGTAGTAAAAGTGTCCAGAAGAAGAAGTGTCTCTAACAGGGTCACTGAAATTATACTTTTCAAAAACAAAATGTCATGTCCAATGTAACCAAAAACCAAAATGTCCAATGTAAATGTCCAGTGATTTAAATAGAGTGAACTAAACTGTTGTCATGATGAAATACATGTAGTCATGAAGAAATACTTTATATTTCTTTACACACACACATCTTAATCACAAGCTGTATATGATGAGCCTGTTATAAATACATTCCCAGCTGACACAGATTTTTCATGTTATGCTGGAGTTGGGGTGACACACAGCTCTGTGCTATAGACGTCACCACTGATTGTTCTGGACCCCAACCTTCTCTGTCTTTTGAGACACACAAGACAGCGGCTGCGGTTATTGGTGGATATACGTGTGAGACGGGGTGTGAGTGTATGTGTGTGTTCAGTAATCTCGGGTGGGGTAAAGTAGCAGTGTGAAGAAACAGATTGCACTTGATCATGCTGAAATGCGCTCTTATCAGTTATTGGATCTGGAAATGGAGGAGGCTTAGGAATTATCAGAGGCTGGTGGTAATGTGGGATCATCTGGAGAAAGCTGATTGTGAAGACACGCCACTTCCTTAATTTTGTTTGGTGGAGGCTGGTTGTGTCCTGATGCTTTCATATAAGTACTAAATTCAATGAACTAGCATGGTGAAGAATGTTCTTTAGCTCTGCAGGTGTGTAGAAATGATCAGACATATTATCAGACATAATGTCTCATGACTCAATCTCATGACCTGGCCTTGTATCTAACCCCATCTGAGTATATAGTGGTGTCTTAAGCATACATGCAGGGCAGAATTTGCGTGTTTCATCCCAGCTGATATGATTAGCGTGTTCTACTGGGATTAGCCAAGCTCTGTACTTTTCCAAAGTTCACAAGGTCAGTAGTTCACCTTCACACATGCTGTCTGCTCGGAAATTTAAAGGGAAGAGAAAGAAAGGTTTAAAGACAGATAAAGAGAGAGTAGCAGAGACAGTTCTGTGTCTCATTTGGTAATTGATGATGGTGAGGAGTGATTGCATTATCCCCAGGAAGAGCTTTAATCTCATGAGTTTTTCATTTCCTCAAGTGCATCTTGACACCTGATTATAGCAATACACCCCTAAACATGCACATGTCTTGTAAATTACACATCATATTGTAAATTAACTCACTATTATTGCCAATAGGTAAAATGTTAAAAATATTGAAAAACAGTGTAGCCTTTTCTTATGTATTACAAGTCTATGGTACTTGCAAGTTTTTAGGAAAACACATTCTTTAAAAGGTATGCATTATATAGCCTTTACAAAAATATAGTGGAAAGTTCTGTGGCAAACATTTGGAAATCTTTGCAGCAGAATTTGCTGCATATTAACTGCAATCTTGCTATTTCTGACATTCAACAACTTTTTAATAAAAGCGAGGGAAAGAAACACATTTCCTTATGGTTTTCTTCTGTCATAATTATATCTCACCATTTCATTATTGAAAAGAGCTCTAAAAGCAGAAAAATCCCTGCCCTTATTAAGCAGCTCCTGTGTTATCTCACCATTTCGCACAATTGCTGAATCAATCCATTTCAAATGTCATTTTTAAAAATGTCTAACTTATGAGAATGTCATTAAGCCATTTGTACTCCCAACTGAGTGTTTGAGACGTACACAGGCAATTTCTCCAGAAGTGTTTTTTGATTTGTAATTCTACAGTACTGAAGACACATCTAGTCAAATAAACTGACGCACCTTAACTTTTCTTGAGTTTAGTTTTACTTCAATTACTTCAAAAATGCTAGATGATAATCCAAACTCATAGACATTTGGTTGTTAAATTCTCAATGTTTCATGTCAAAGAGGAGGCAGAAACTTAATGAAAACCAGACTGAATAGTCAGTGAGTCTAGAAGTTGTTGTCATGACCTCTAAGTGTCATAAGTTGTTTTTTTTCTGCCTAACTAAAATCCTTAGGCGATAAATCATCCACAGACCTCTCAAAATGTCATATGGCTCATCAGCAACTAGAATACCAAGCAGGTGCTGTCTGTTTTTAATGGCAGAGGCATATGTTGACGTTTTATCAATAGACATTATTAAATCTTGCTTGGGTGAGTTAATCTCAAGCTGATGGTGCAGAGAGGTTGAGAGAGACAGGCTTTAACAGGCCTTCCTGAAAGGCAGGTCATAAGCTGCTTATTATATCGACTCTGTCTTACACACGGTTTTCATTCCCATTCTCACTGGCCCTCTGTATTTCTGTAAATCTTATTCGCACGTGTACTGCCTTAAAACGTTAGAGTGCATGCACAAAAAACATCTTTTTATTTTTCTTCTCAGTTCTAAAACTAAGAAAGAACCTGAAACACTTCACAAATATTTATACATGAAGATTCATTAACAAGCGAGTAAAGTTACACACAAATTCAAACGTGTGTGAGCTCCCATCAAAGGACAGCTCAGGGGCCTAAGTTTATTGAAATGACTATTTTCCTCAGCAGCATGTGTGTGTGTTTCTGAGAGACAATAGCAGCTTTATGGCTCTTGCTGGAGCTAGCAGAAGGAGCAGAGGCTGACAGTGGGTGATAAGACCACCAGCCTGCTTCTTGTGATAATCATTCGCTGGACCCCCACTCACTCTGTGTACAGCTTACAAGTCTAAGTAGCCAGAATCGTGTGTGTGTGTGTGTGTGTGTGAGAGAGAGAGAGAGAGAGAGAGAGCTCTAGCAAGCAGAGTGCGTTTCTGAGAGAGTGTGAGCAGAGAGAAACCACCAGTGTAAAGTAGAGTGTGAGGTCTTTGTTGCATCACGTAAAGCTTACCAAGTAGGATTGTGGCATCCTTGTGTAAGTATGCAGCATGCAATAAAGTGAATCATGCTTCCTTGTTTTATGATGTATAATGTTTTTGAACTATTACTTATGTTCATGAGGTCTCATTTTCATGGTCTGTTCATATACCTGCTTAAAACCAAATAAAACAAGCTAGTTTGAGACCTGCTTTGAGCCTTTTAGGCTGGTTAGGCTAAGACTACAAAGTTGGCCTGACTGAAACACAGAGTATATACTGAGTTGTACTGAACATGACATAACTAACAAGTTATTCACTTCACTAAAGTCTTACCTTCTCTCTCAGGTGTTTGGCCCTTTGAAGAGGTGATGGCTAACTATTGCCTAAAGAAACCTCAAGCCCAGCTTCTCTGTATCTCTCTCTCTCACTCTCTCTCTCTCTTTAGCTCTGTCTCTCTTACTTTGGCCATATGACAGAGGAGCAGGCACTTTTTGATTTGCACTCAAGGCGGTACAGAAGCCTTTGATTTCCTGTTTTTACATTCAAGAGGCAGAGGAGGGAAGCGAGGCTTATCGATCACACAGCAGCAAGCTGAAGGTCAACTGGGCATATAGAGACAGAGCAGGGTTTACATCCTTGGGCCAATGCTTGTGCAGGAGTGTGTGTGTAAGTTTGTATGTCTGTGTGTGTGTGTGTGTGTGTGTGTGTGTGTGTATGTCTGTATGACCATGTCTGTGTGTGTGTGTGTCCATGTCTGTGTGTGTGTGTAGCAATAAGTTGGTATTTCTGATTTGTATTTTCCTTGCCAAAACTTACAAAATACAAAAAGTAAATCTATTTTTGGAATATATATGTTTATATGAATATGTGGAACGATATTTATTTAAAAAATCAGATTTCCTTTAAAAGTGCTATTTAACTTTTGATCTACTGTAGAATTCAACGGTAAATACATAAACACTTTAATATATTTAAAGTGATTTGTGATTTGGTTTGTGTGTGCAGCATCCCTCCAAATCCAAACTGGAAAGTTAATTTGCATGTGTGAGCAGCAGCATGTTTGTGTGTGTGTGT
>JBAJNP010001878.1:0-54587 GCA_036877545.1 Yasuhikotakia modesta | reverse complement strand
TTGGTGCACTGTTTCTATTGTTCCTTCAATTGTATGTCGCTTTGGATAAAAGCGTCTGCTAAATGCATAAATGTAAAATGCATAAATATAAATGTAAATTTGAACAAATGAGACGTCTATTACAATAAATGAATGCTCATTTTCTAAAATATTTCATACAAATTCATCATCATTAACGCTAACGTCAACATTTTAGTATAAGTGTCAAAGGTTGTAAACCACACAGTACAGCAGGTTAACAGCCCCCTGTGAGGGCAAAAAGCATCTCCCACTTTGCCCCACATGACCCCAACAGAGAACGCAGAGGCACATTATTAAAAGCAGCTTGTGATTGTCTTGTGCCATCACTTACAAAAGGCCTGGAGACGACTGGAAAAAATCCACGATTGTTATCAGGACCTGAGCAGAGCTCACTCACTCGTTCCAGTGCACGCCCTCATTAAAGGTCACTGTATAGCATTTACTTAACAAAAGTTATTAAATTGACTTTGGTGTGAAATATTTACAACGGCAGACTGTAAAATAAACTTTGTCTCCAAACAAAAAGTTACTGAAGGTAAACATGCGGTTACAGTTGCCACTGTAGAGTTTAACACAATGACAGAATGCAATAAAGTGTATGATAAAGAGAGAGAAAGAGACGGAGAGAGAGAGAGCACAAACCAATCAGCTCGGGTATGCTTCGTATCTGCGAGACCTTTCACACATCTGTGGAGAAATCTGCACCACTACACCCAACCTTGAGACTTCTCAACAACGGCCATAAAACAGTCCCAGCTGCAGCCCTGTGGTAACGTAGTAACACACACCTGATGCCGGTGTCACACGCATGTGCGTTTGCCAGTGCACACCAGTCTCTCTCCCCCCCGCAGTGCAGGCTTCTCTGCAGTCCATGCAAGAATGGCAGAAAACAGCGTAGTCACAGGACAACTCGATCCTTTGAGCGCCCAAAGCCCCCACTTTTTTGCTCTCCCTCTCTCCCCTCTTCCACTTCCCCTGCTTCCTTCCTTTCTTACCGCCCGCTACTGAACGGTGAGCACAGTGTGTGTGTGTGTTTCTAATGAAGGTGACTCAGATTGAGAGAGCAGCTGTGTGTACAGACTAAGAGGTCTGAGTGAGTGTAATAGCTGTGGTTTCCCAGCCACACCCGCACACACACTGACTCTGACGTGCGCAAACACAGTCCAACCTACCCTACAAAAAACAAACACACAAAGCTCTGTCTCAATAATCATCCCTTATGCTGTCATTTAATACATACAGTTGCTGGATAAAAACTGCATGTATATATATATATATATATTTTTTTTTAAACACACAGTGTTTTAAATATATATAATGTACAGTAATGGTAATAGGCCAATATTTTGTTTACATCATCCTAAATGTGTGTGTGTGTATAGACACACACATATATATATAT
This sequence comes from Yasuhikotakia modesta, assembly GCA_036877545.1. Taxonomy (NCBI): domain Eukaryota; kingdom Metazoa; phylum Chordata; class Actinopteri; order Cypriniformes; family Botiidae; genus Yasuhikotakia; species Yasuhikotakia modesta. The sequence continues at coordinate 53,164 of JBAJNP010001878.1, read as the reverse complement.
ATTAACATACACATATGCATGTATGCGTGTGTGTGTGTGTGTGTGTGCGTGTGTATAGCTAAACTGTATTCTTTTCAATGACTCCAAGAAGACTTAAAAGAATAGAGTCCTGTGTTAAAGCTGTTGGGTGTCTCCAAACTCGCAACAATGCGCCTCTATTCTCTCTTTGTAACTTTCTTCATATCTACAGCAATTCTCTCCTACCATCATCAACTTCAGACAGTTCCCAGAATGCATCACTGCGGGGGGGCCGGGTCATGTGGTGTAAGGATATCCTACATAAAAAACAAAGCCTTTGAAGTCTGAGCTTTTCTTTATCAAATCCAGAGTATTACACTATCAGAACCCTCCTTCTTTCCATCCTTCCCTTTTCTTTGCCCGTCTCTAATAAAACTGGATGATGTAGAGACTAATAATATCTCAGTTTTAAGTATACTGTTCAAAATGATAGCCATGTGCAAAAACGCTTAACTCAAAGGTCACTTGAAACACTGCCATTAGTGACCTCAGAAAAACAGCACTATAAAAAATTAAACACAACAGCGCAGGATGTGACAGGTCAGGTAAAACATGCCCCAGTGAGGGCAATCTGTCTGAAAATGGAGAGACAGAGAGGGCACCATGAAGGACGTTTTCAACGGTCTGGCGTCAGTCTTGTGTCCATTTCCTGTTTTTACCCAACTTTATATTCACAACAGCAACTGCGGCTCACACTCCCGGTCCTGACGTATGTAAAGTGCGTTACAAGACTATGTGTGAGCTCACTGTTCGCCCCACAGCGAAAGATGGGGAGGGTTCAAACATTTGAAAAATGTCCTTGATTTGGGGCTAAAATGTGTCATTGTTTTCAATGTTAAAATTCCTTACAGCCTTTTATGCAGGGACAATAGAAATAGCATGTTTGATTTCAACATTGGTTCAACCAGTGGACAATTTGTTTGTCCCACAAATATCAGACTGTTTGGAAAATCATTTGGCGATGCAAAAATGACACATTAAAGCTTTAAATGTCACGTTGAATCTTTTGCGCAAACACAAATGTAATATCTCTGTCTGCTAATACTTGTTTTGTTTATAGCACCATAGAAACAATCTTTTCAGAAGAAAACAGAATCGTATTACAGCTGTTTTCATGATAACGGTAATCATTAAAAAACAGTATCGTGTTCTGTACTATTAAAATGGAAATGTATGACAATCTCTCCAGACATTTGTTTTCACTTTGAACTCTGCCTGTTGTTACATGTGCATGCGCTTCAGGCAAAGGAAGGTTTGGATACCTGATGCAGCGCAGAAAATAATTGTAATTTTACACCCCAGGGGTCATGCATTGTGAACTTTTTGTTATCCACAGAATCTTAATTCCTGCCTAGTGACATCACAGGTGCCCTTTAAAGGACTGAGTGAGAGAATAGAGCTGTATTTGGCCACTATCTGGCAAGAGAAAGCAAAAGAAAAGAAAGGCCAACAGAGAAAGACTTGCATGTTTACATTGGTTACAGTAGGAAATTAAAGTAATGTGGACAGGTCTCTATTCACACTGCACGTACGTCTACAATGACTGGTTGAACAGCAAAGAGTGATTCGCATTTACATTATTTATCAATGTAAAATGACAGTTTCAACGTGTTAAAGTGATAGTTAACACAATAACAAAATGGACATGATACCACACAGAAATCTAAGACTAGAGAATATATGATGACAAAATACCACTTTACTCCTGCAGCAATGTTAAGATACTTGCTTTAACTCCAAAATAGAAGTTAGGCTTTCTTATAACTGCATTGGACAATATATTTTTAAAAAATTGACAAAAAGTTTGCTGAATATGGTTGCGCCATCTTGTGGTAGACTGAGATAGTAAACTGGCCAACTCAAAGCGTTCCATAATAAACACACATTTATCTCTTTATTTAAATTCATTTGGGCCTAAAATATTTCAACAGCTACAATAATAAAGAATGAGATGGTGACAAAAGACAGACATGCAGTGCTTATGTTAAAATAATCTGTGCATATTATCACATTAACACCAGGCAAAGAGCAGGGAAACTAGCTTATTACATTTGCAACACAGTAAAACAAATAGAATGAGTTTTTCATCTGGGCTATTGTTGTTACTAAACCTTTTATGATGTCTGCAAATTTAAGCATGCCACTGTGTGGTTCCTGAAAAACTACCATCTGGGAAAATCCATTGCATCAGGGTGTCAGGTTAAAGTCAACAAATTAAAGGTAAATTAAGGGCTAGCAACAGCAACCTAGCCAGAAAGTGCAAGAACCCGCCCTCTTTTCAGGGGTCTCTCCAAAACCACGCCTCCCTCAGTACATAAACATACATAGTTTGACAGACAAGCGGAACATTCAAACCGAATGCAATGATTGGTTGAAGACTTTAAGGTCCTGCACTTTATACAGAATATATAATTTTATACATATATATATATATATATATATTATATATACATAGACCATTTTTCTTAGTGATTGCTATCAGGACTTAGCCAACCAGCATAAGGAAAATGTTTCTGGAAAAAATTGCCTACAGTGTCTTTAAATACACTATTGAACACTGAAAAGTAATTAACCTACTTTTCTAATGAACTCAAGGCCCTTGAATACAAGATATTGGCAAACATGTGACAGTGTGACAGTCTGGTGTTTTTATGAAGAAACTTTTTGACACTAGGACACTAGGAACTCCAGCTTAGTGAGTAATGTCTTTGTAAGCAGGATATTAATCTTTTAAACACAAATTATTGTCAGCTATTAATGTCTGTGTTTATTACACTGCAGTCAATGTTTAGTCTGCATTTGCAGGAGTGATAAAGGTGGTTTATTTCACTATTTTTTGTCACACACATACATTAACGCAAGCACAGGCACATGAGCATGCAAATGCTAGCATGCACGCCACACACATAAATTTTGCATGTTTATATACACACACACGCATACATACACCTACAGGCTAACTCAGTGTTAAAATATTACAGCTCCTGTCGTGTGGAATTATTCTGTAATGGAGCCAGTTTTTCCACATATATAAATAACTGCATACCAATGCATTTCCACACAAAAACGTGACAGCCAAGCCTTAATGCTTGCAAGATGAGCAGTTACGCAAGAGATAATGTCACCCAGTCATCATCACAAATCCTGACATCCTGAAAGGATTTATTATGTGATATAAAATACACACTTAATACACAATTTTTTTGTGCTAAAACTATTTTTACAAACACATAGACGGATGTGAGAGCTATGCAACTAGCACAGTCCCAGCTAACAATTTTAGGTGGCAAGAACGTTTCTCTACGTTTTTGCCACCTGAATGTTTATATTTTTTAAAAAAATTGAGATTCTGTCATTTAGGTTATTTATTTTATCAACGTTACAATAACGTTACAAAAAGTGACAATAACAGCTTAACGTTTCTGATATATGATATGTAACTTAAAAAAAAATCTTTAAAAAGTTACAGAACATTCTGATAACGTTCCCTGTTAGCTGGGGAGCAAGATATTGGCTGCCAGGGACAGCAGCCAACTATACAGCTTAGCTGTTAACACACGCAAGTGTTTGACCACAGAATGCAGCAACTGACCAATCAAGACCAAGTATTGCAAACAGCTACAGTGTTGTAAATGCTGATAACAAACTAGCGTCATAATATCACAGTGTGTTTTCACCTCCTGACCCCTCGCAGGACGCAGGAAGAACAAATATAAGCAAAAGCCCTCCAGCGAACAAACCACAAAGACCACAAAACATAAACACACGTGCGCACATACTTTAACAACTTTCCTTCGCTCTTTTTCGGCAGAAACATTTTCAAATAAATACGAGTCCCCACATAAGCTCATCTTTCCATATTTTAAGGGTAATGATATAAGTGCGTGCCTGCCTCAGATGAAAACATTGGTACATTAAGTCAAGTCTGGCTTCGATCAGACATGACCAGAAACAGCAATGTTTACCCAGAGACTCTCTTTAAAAGCTCAGAGGACACTGGCGAAGTTGTGCGGACTAGAAATGTAGGACGCTAAAAGACAATCAGCCGTCACAGTGATGTCCCATAATGAATCACACATGCCCAGTAAATACAAACTTTGTCTCATTTATACAGAGTTTATCTCGATCCAGCGCTTGAAGTGGGCCAAGGGACTGAAGTACAGACAACTGCTACAAGCTAACTCTGTGAGGCTAATTCTTTGTTTACTTGCATGTATTTTTCCAAAAGTGCCTCAAACTAAATTCTGTCATTTAAAATATTAAAAACTTTTTCAAATCTAATTCTTTATCGCTTTATGTAGTAAACTAGTGCCAAACCGCTGTTTGTAAAGGTAAATGCTAAAAGGAAAGGCTCTCAGGTCCTGCAACAGTTAACAATAAATCACGTCAATAAATGTATTTGTTACAATTTCCCTCAATAAATAAGTAAACAATATATTTGTACAACTTTTTTTATATATATATATATATATATATATATATATATATATAAAAGCCTGGTCACCAATGCATCCAGTCATATTAAGGGGTGACATTCCTATAAGAGATTTTCAAAGGGCAGGGAGCACCTGTTAAAATATGAAAGTGGAAAATGTTGGTCATAAATAGGGACCAGGTTTGCCAGTAAGGGAAAAATGGGAGTGTCTGATGTTTAAAAGAATGAGGGATACTGGCAAGAATACACTGGCTCTTTAGTCAAACCACTTTGGCAATGGACCCAAGACAATATAACAGAATCAAGAAAGCCACGCATCAAGCTGGATGTATTATATTTTTATAGAAAGACAGAAAGAGAGGGATATTGTGAAAGCGTGTTTTTGTGCACAGGCTCATACACTATATGTGGGACCAGTTTTCTCACTTTTCCATTCCTGCATCCATAGACTCCCAAGAGAAGGCTTTTCAAATGGTGACTATAACATCACATCCGTCCTCTCGACCCAGAAAATTCAACAGGGCAAAGACAAACAAAACTTTTGTTTTTCCTGTCAGTTCCCCAAGCACACACACTGACAAACGATTATTGTGCTGGAATATTCCATGTGATAAATGCAATCAACATACTTGGCATTTTTTAGCCAAAACGGTCCACAAAACACAAAGACGTGATGATTAACTTAAAAGTAGCAGTTTAGCAGGGCTTCCCCATGTCATGTGACACATTCCATCCACTCACCTTGGAAGCGAGCCGGCGTTCCGGGCAATTGGGATGTTGACACAGGATGCCGTTTTTTTCCTCCTGGGCAGGCTTCTCACCTGAAAACAGAGGTCAACATGCAAACAGAGGTCAAAGGTCAACCCTAAGGGGAAGTATCAAGTAATCTGAAGCATTATGTTGGAAATGAATGGACGCCTGAATGAATGAAGGAGATATGTATCACCGAGACATTTCATACTAGTGCATTATGAAGGGAACTTGCAGACACAATGAGCCTGTGGGGATTTGTCCTTGGGCACAAGCCAAAAGACATAACAGCAACACAGGGAGGACAAGAAATGAGGCAGCTGGTGGGAGAGCGAGTGAAATAACGACTCAATCAAAAACTGAGGTAAAATAAAACAGGAGAATAGAACAGTGAGTGAGATAACAGACGCCTCACAATAAACATCCACATTTAACGTCTACAAATGAAGCCCATCAACCTTTCAACTTATATCAGCCATGCAAGACAGAGTCTAGAAAACTGTCACACTCCATAAATTTATAATAAATAAATTACAATTCAACTAAGCTTGATAAATTCAAAATTCCTTTTTTTAAGAATATTGCAAAAGGAAGAGACTGAAACATTACAATGCGTGTTTTTTTGTTTATTACAAAAAGTTTTTTGTAACTTAAAAAGTTATTCCAGTTCTACACAAACTACCAGATAATCACTGTACTCTGTATTAAATGCTGGCGGAAGAACCGACTAAGATGAAAATCGGGGATTGACAATAACACAAAAAGGAAAAGCAGAATAACAGAATAACAGACGGAGAGAAGAAAGTTGGCGGAAATCTGAGATTTCCAGACATTACAACGTTGCTGGAAGGCTGGATGTTTTTCCCTTCAGTGAGGACAGTGAAATTCCTCCTACCTAGAAACCCTCAGGTTTCATGAGAAAAGTGCATGTGACTCATCTTCTCTGGAGTCTTTTCTACCGATGGTGGGCAGACTAAAGCCACAACCACCACAAACTTAAGGCAGTTTCAATTTTATAAATAGCACATTTTACGAATCATGCTAAAAATATTTTCAGGTGTTCCAAAGGGTCGCTTCAAATAGACATACAGCACATTTAGGATATACACTTTATCAGTAAGTGTGTTCCTTGGGAGTCGAACCCACAACCTTTTGAGCTGCTAACTAAGCAACAGAAACACATAATAGTACACAACACTTCGATGGCGATACCAAATTGAACTTTAATACAAGTCTGTTTCTTCAGACTGTGGAGACTTCCTTAACACATTTTAGCTCAAGTTAAAGGTAATAAAAAGAAACAATTACCATGGTACAGAAAGATTAGCATATTAATATCACACAGCATTTAAATAATACACTAATATACCATGGTTTTATAGTGGTACATACAGAATCTCAAAAAACCTGAGGTACTTTTGAGGTACTCAGGTATGCTTTCTTTTATGAGGGAGGAAAATGTTCAAACATCTTAACAAAAGAAAACAACACAGCCCAAAACTAGACAGTAGATATTATTCTCAACACTACACACATTCCAGCTCCAACACTTGCCTCCATTTCTTAACAAAGACTGCTCCGTTTTTCCTTCTTTAGTCAGAGAGGCACATGGCACCACCAAAGAAATCTTTTATGTTGGAATGTGCAGAATGCCAGGATCTGTTTTTCATGCCCCTCTGTTTACCCAGTCATTTGCAGAAGTTCCTGAGGAGCCGAATTTTTAGCACATACACTGTCTCATAGGCTAGTGTGGAAATATTTGATGTAACACTCATTTCCTTTGACTCCACTAAAGGAACACCAAGCTAATGGTATGGATTCCAGAACAGTACATACAAGATGTGGAAGGTCTGAGAATGTCAAAACATTACTAGCTTGTAATGTTGCAAAACAATGCCACCTGGCCTACAGGTCATTGCTTTTTTTGCTAAATAAATTGCTAACTAATCTTCTCACAATTCAGGCTTAATGGAACAGCTAGCTTCTGCCATTTAAAGGGGAGGAAAGTCCCCTTTATATTCAGTTTGGTGCCACTTTACTTTTAAGTTTACTACAAAACTACATAAATGACATTCACACTTCACTACATAAATGACACTTCACCTTAATAAAACACTCTTTGCTCAGCCCTGAAACCCAATCGTGAGATTAGATCTTAAGAAGTCCTTTTTCTGGAGACAGTAGTATGATAACAGCACCCACAGTAGAAAATACTTCCAGTGGTAAAGGCCACTATTAGTAGATCCTAACTGAGGCATTAGTGCACAGATCAAAGGGGAAGAGTAATGTGGACAAGCTAAAACTCTCTCTCCCTCTCCACTCTGGTGTCACAGTGGTCTCTGAAAGCATTTGACTACTTACTGGAAACCAAACATGTGGTTCTCCGCACAAAGCCAAAAGAAATCAGCCCTTTTGTTCCACTAGATTTAAGGGTAAGGTCTTAACTCAAAGTTCACAGCTGGAATCTGAGCCTCTTTCCCTCTGAGAACAATTCTGCTATTTGATATTCTATCAGTCATTCAATAGAAATTGTATTTGGTGCAAGAAGAAACATGTCATGGAATCATTTTGTCACCATTCTCAGCTATACAGCGCATGCACTTCTGAAAACAATCTCTAATTTGGTTTACTTTAAAATTAGAAACAAACAACAACAATTTACAACAACAAAGTTTACTCATTTAGCACTCAAAACAGTTAGGCTATTAAAAATACATAGGACTAACAAATGTCACATTTTTAATTAAACAGAACCGTAGAGACAGTGTGAATCTCTCACCACAGGGATTCTGGGTAATGTCCATGAGGGAGGTCCAGGTGTACTTCTCCACCCCCAGCTCATTCTGCGTGCATGGCAGAGTTTCCAGTTCATAAGACCCATGTCGTCGCCAGTAGAACATCGTGCCTCACAATCCAAATGGAACCAATAATTCTATCGCCGCATTTACATCTCAATTGTCAACAAACGCAGGAGAGCGAGATAAACTTTCCGACCAGAATTAAAACATCAACCGATTAAAATGACTTCTCTTCATGCCTCCAAAAGTTTAGAATACATTACAACTTCTGTGAGTTCTCTCGTGGAGAAAGGTTCCAGGAATACTGGTTTCTCTAAAGTTTCCAGACAGAGAGCTCTGGACTTTCAGAGCCAGTATGTGAAGGGGGAAAGGGGGGGGGGCTTGACCCACACAGCACAGCAGACAAGCAATGCATTCATGCACATGTGAAGTGCATGCTGGGATATGAGGGAGACTTGGACCTGTGACTTTTCAGAATGGTAGGAGATACAAAGCTCCCTTTTCAGATGTCCACCTACATGTAACCCACATACTCTGTGCGTCTCAATGCTACTGTATCATACGCAGCAAAACGGCATGAGCTTTACACACACCGAAGCCACATTCAGGGACGGACGTCGGTAACAGAAGACGAAAAGCTCTCATTTCCTGCTTTTATACAAAAAGTGAGAAAGGGTTAAGATAAAGATTAGGAGAGGATCTACAAAAGCTCGCAACAGCCTCCAGCCCCCCACAATTTCTAATTTTGCTCTGACAAATTAGAGAGTAGCATGAGAGAGTTTTAGCTGTTGGGATCCAACCTTTTCCAGCCATATGGTTGTGATTTGGAGCCGTGTGACGTGCAGGGGTTAGTTTTAATGAGCAGCCTTCCAGTGGCAGTCAAGCCAATATGCCACATTCTCAGACTCTGTCAGTTTAATCTTTGCTGGGACACGTATAAACAACAAACTCTTTTCATCTAGACATTCTCTCTGTGTGACGGTGTACGAATGCGTCTATTAATTCACTGTTTGTTTCATCTACTGTTGTTCTGTTAAATTATTACGATCAAGCTCTAATCGCTGAGACATTTTTGTGCTGCTTTGTTTATAGTGTGTGTTTATAGCTTAAAAAAATAAATGATCGCAACACTTGTTGGACTTCTTACAGCTACATGGTGAGTTAGCGTGTTCACTCATACAAATGTTTTTTTTAAATACAAATGAATATAATGAATAAAAGGTTGAATGTGAAATGAAAGTCCCGATGTGGAACCGGAACGGAGTGATTATGAAACACTTAAAGTGAGGAGGAAAATTACTGTGGCTATTATAGCGCGTCGAGTCTGCGCACTGGCGACATGCAGGGTTTTGTGCTTTTCATTTTCAACTATTTTGATTGGCTGAACAAAATATGGGAAGTCGCTGTGCAGATTTTGTCTAATACATACAATATACAATATACTGAATAAATAAAACATCACTCACAATGATTGCACAGCTTTGCTGACATAAACGCCAACGGCTCATGTGATATTGCCATGTATTAATAACACTTTACAACACAATAATCATTACATACCATCTGAAATGTTGTTTGGAACATGGCATTTGGCTGGCGATCATGCTATCTTCAGCTAATGACACACAGCATGAAAAACATATGGTACCACCAGCATGTTGGCCACACATAAAAGAACACTGTGGTCTGACAGCAAGTAAAGTCAATTATATGAACTAAACTAATCCTCTGATCTGCGGTTCAACTGACATTATGTTTATCTTTGTTTAAAACACCAGCATTAGGACAGTCATGAACACAGTGAACAGGCCAGTTCATCTAAAACCAGTAATGGCCTTTTGGAGGCTATATGGCAAATTAGTCAAGCAAGTGACAGTTCTCCAACAGTCTAGATAGTTCCATGCATCAGATCCTATTTAAAACCAGGTAAACAGGTCTCTGGTACCCTTCATCATAAATCCAACATTAGACAAGTCTGGCGTCATGGTAAAATACTGCTAAATAGCTTTACTGATAAACTGAGCTACATAAAAGCTCTATTTGTTAGTCTGAAGTTTGAATTTAATATTGCCTCGGACCTATTGCCCTGGACCTCACAGGACAATGTTTTTCAATTTTAAGTTTTTAGGTTTTGCTTTAAAAGAAAATAACCAATTCCTTTGGTTATTTTGGGCACATATGTAGGTAAATAAATGTACATAATAACTGCAACTGTAAATGCACAAAAATTTATTTGATCGCTCTACATGTCTTAAAGCCCATGAACTAAATGCATACTTGGTTAGGAATTAAGTGCTAGTCAGTTGCAACTAGTAATGTTTTGAGTTCTTTGTTAAAGCATTGCATTCTCCCCCGCTGACTTCACCTCAGTTTTCATCATTATTACTTATCACTGCATCAATACATCAACATATTTTTGCGAACTTTTTCCAATGTTTTTTCCAAACTGAACGCAATCTCCCCTAACAGCTGTTGAAACAGAGTTGTTGACTGTTGATACAGAGTGAATCACATTCCCCTACCCCGGGCCCTGCAGAGGTAAAAGCGAAGCTCCCTTTCCACCTGTACAGACAATGTAAACACAACTCGACTCAATTCCCTTGCCAAAGAATAGCTATCTTGAGCCTAATTGTAAGTGATGAGAAAATCCAAAGGCCAGGAAATCTGGATTTAAATAGCCAAAAAAGGAAATAATCCTCTAAAGACAGACAAACACTATTACCTGTGATACATAACCTGACAAACAGTTTCAGGTATCAAACTCACAATCCAGAAGTCGGTGTGTGTGCAATTCTAGAGTCAAACTGAACTACTGAAACACCTCCAAAGTGATTTCACCTGTGACCCAAGAAAAAGGTTAACATCTTTCCCTGGTTATCACCCCAAATAACACCCAAAAAGATGCTTAGGAAAACCTTACAGAAAAGCAGTTTGATCTTTTTGTGAAATTTACTCATTATAACAACTCCTAAACAATGAGGATTAACAATAATAGTGACTGCATACCAAATCTGACAATACACAATCTGTATATATATATATATATATATATATATGCACACATATATACATGCATACCTACTACTAGCACTCCTTTTATCAACACTTAGACCCTACATTGTAACAAAATACACGTATGCCGTCACTTACACTAAAATACACAAAAATACACTTGTCGTTAGACGACACGTCGTTTCTATTTTTAAAGCAGCCGGTGAAAGCGGAAGATAAAATCAAACTTACTCAGTCGCAAACGAAGAGCGAGCCAGCTCTTGGGTGGCGATCCATACCGATGCATGATGCGCCGTTAACCATGTGCGTGAACTTCCCAATTCAATTCAATCATGTGTTCGTCTCAATGATGAAAGATCCGATCATAGCGTCCGCTGAATATCAGCAGCGCACCAGACATCGGCTCTGACGCGCAACTGGCAACCGGCCAGCAGACAGCGGTAGACGATTCACTTTACCCACGTTTGCTTTTACTAGCATTTATATTTCATGGACGGCGTGCATGACTGTGGTTCCCATATTAAATTGCAAAGCAATCCGGGTGAACCAGCCTCTTTAAAATCTGTTATCTGTGTGCTTGAGTGAGTCCCAAAGCGCTTCACCTTGCGTGCGCTGTGGAGACACAAGAGACCTGTTGACGCAACTTTTGTCTTTATGGCCTCAAGGTTTACTGAAACGTATTGAACTGCGTTGTAGGAACGCGGCATATCCCGTTTCAAAGTCAACAGTGCGTCTTTTAAGCACACACAGCTTTGTCTCCATGTTGGGAAAAGATAAAACTGGACTCTCAGTGTTGCCCAAAAACACACAGTCTTTACCACCAACATGCATCGCGGTGCGTCTCATTCATTTTACGCGCAGGCGTCTCTCTGAAAACCCGCCCCTTCCAATCCTCATCGTTTTCTGACACGACACTTTGACATCTCACTTCATTTTACAAACACGATTGAAGCCAAACTCGGTATTTATTCTGCCTTTCAATAACGCTGAAACCATTCATGAGAGATGAGTGCGTTACAGTAATTTAACCACGGGTTAGTTTTAAGCCACACCCCCTTCCTGGCATGTGTACACACAAGTGTGTACAGGTTGTGTACATGTTATGAGGAACAAATGTTTTAAAATGTCTCACAAATAGTAGTAAAAGTCTGAAAAAGGAGGTTTTAGGAGGTTCTCACAAGTAGAAAGAGCTTATAAATCATGCAAATCATTTACTTTAAATGTAATGATGCCAGTGTTTGTGCAAGGGTTAGATTTAAGGGTTGGGGTACGGGCAGGCGATCAAAAGCATCATTAGTCCAGTATGAAAACAATAGTTAGATTGTGGGAATTTTAGATTTTCCATTTGTAGTTTTAAACAGCAAATTCTGGCTCCCTGAAAAGCTCTTTGTCTGGTGTATTAAAAAAAAAACAGAAAAATCAGCTGTTAAATGTGTTTTCAATCTTGAGTTCTTCTCATCATTTACTGCCCAGTCTTCTGAAAAGCTTAGTCTCTACCCTGAACTCCATCTGATTTTTTAAATAATGTTGGACGCTTACAAGCACAGTCAGTCTCTCTCTCTATCTCTCTCTCTCTCAGCTCACCCCCATCTCTTTTCATCTCTTTTAAGTATAAGCAAACCTGCTCCTGGCCAGCCAGGCAGGCCATATGTGCAGCATTAACCCTCTGGTGCTCTCTTCTTCTCCATAACACCCCCCCCACCCCCCCACCCCCCCACACACACACACACACTGCCTCTCGACATTAAACACCTTCGGCAGAAACCACAGTTGCTCAGGCAGACTGCAAAACAAGCAACACCGCCTTGCCGATCTGTGGTATTGTGCTCGTATTTTGTTCTTTATTGCTATTCCTGAAACACTGTGTCTGGGTGAAGAGATCTTATTCTGTTGTTGTGCAAACAAAAACTCAGAAGCTGTGATAGAGTTACAATGCTATCCATCACTTTTGAGGCTAATTCATCCCTGCTATAGACAGTGAGTCAGGTGTATGGAATGTGAACATGTTGAAGGTGTCTTGGCCCGGTTTGTTTTATTCCTGGCAGATATAAAAGGTGTTCTCTACCAACCAAAGGTGAGTCGTCAGGGTTTTTTCTATGAAAACAGATCAATCCAGACCACAATCCAGACAACACCTGGTATGATTTGGATTAGATCCTTTCACACTGTCGCTATTATCAGGTGTGACAAATCCCAAATCCACGTGAGGTCTGTCAAACAAACATCATCTTGTTTGCTTAATTCTACCGGCAATCCTATTGCACACCTAAACACAACCTATAATCTAGATTAAAACCCTGTCACAACCATGACCTCATCTTTGACAAAATGCACAGAAATGTATAACAAAAACATACTCAGTCTCTCCTATCCGCCAATGTAAACACACTTGTATGATCTCACCACCAGCATTCACAGAAATGAGTTCATTTCTTTAATGATAGTCCTGATAATATAACTATCATTATCCCCCTCACATATGCTTCAGTTTGGTACTGATCCCTGTTTTTTCTGGCTGTTGTGGACTGAGTGTGTCTGTTAAGCTGTTTTAGGCTTCTCTTAAGCTGATTAGCAGCAGATTAATTCATTAGTCTACTGATAGAATGAATATATCAAGGTGATTATATCAGCACTATTCCACTCCACTGTTCAAGGTTAAAGTTAGACGCTTTGCATTTCAGCTGCACCAGCATACAGCCAAAGTTTGCAGGGTGAAAAGAGAGACAGCCTGAGGTTCTGATCAGAGAGTTTTTAATCAGTTCCTTTCCTCCACTCCCCTGTGTTGCCCTTTCTTTCTTAGTTTCCCAGGCTTTTGTCTGAAGCCAGTTTTTCTCCTTTCCCTGCTTTTTTCTCTCTGTATCTAGTCCTATTATATCAGACACCACATGACAGGATAAGATCAACGATGAATAACAGCTATAGGCAATATATCAAAGATTCACAATGTATGTGGGCTGTTATATTTTCCTTCCTTAAAAGTGCAGAAACACGTCATATTTGCTCTGTGTCTTTATGTGTTGTATTCTTCGAATAGCCCTATTCATCTTACTTTTGTCTCCCTACCTTGCAAACATTCCACAGGCCTGTCCAATGTATGAAGCATTATTGCAACATGGCTTTCTATATAAAGTATATACATGTACAATACACATATATAGACATATACACACACACACACACACACACACACACACACACACACACACACACACACACACACACTACATATATATGTACATGCACACTATGTATATATATATATATAGTGTGTGTGTGTGTGTCTGTGTGTGTTTGTCTGTGTGTGTGTGTGTTTTACATCGTCTAGTCATTACACTTCAAATGTAATTGAACAACTTGTTTGTATTGTCACTATTATCTTGTTCTTATTTATTTATTTGTCGCTTTTTGGAGCGTATGGCTCTAGCGCGCCCTGGTGGTGAAACTCAACAAACGCCGCACGCTTTGAAATTTTGACAGGTCGTTCGCCAAACAAAAGATGCTTATGAAATTAAATGCGGAGTCTCCTGGGACTTTTCGCTTTGTCTTTGCAGCTTTTCCTGGTGACACGGGCTGTTATCACTTGCGTGTGAGGAGCGTGCTGCCAGAGATCCCACTGCATCCGCGCTGTCAGATTTCATTCCCTCAAGCACAAATATACTGAGTTCAGTGTATCCAGCCTGGAGGCTATAACCAACAGAGAGAGCAAAGTGTGTTTGAAGCTAGCCAGCTACATGTGTGTATAAATACAGCAATGATCCAAATTCTTGTTGCTGACATTTCATATAGTTCCATGCATCGTTTTGTGCATGTCATGCCATCCAGTTCAAATGCAATGATAGGCTGTGCAACCTACAGGTGTGTATTTGCATTAATAAAGGTGGGGTCTTATACTATCAGGTTGCTATAGCATCTGTGAAATTGCCCATCATACCTTTAACATTTTAATGCATTGCATAACCAAAGTTGCATAATGTGGCAGGTTAATTAAACACTGCATTAAATAATGTCTTATTCCGTACAGCATATGTGACACCCACTTAAGCATCTGTTCTTTCTGTACATTTGCCAGGGGTCGACAGGTTTATCTGTTATTTTTGTGGGTGTGGAAATATTAACTTAAACCTGCTAAACCTACTAAACTAAAAGGAATGGTTATGTGTTCCTCTAGGTTAACTGGTGGAGCAAGTTATGGTTTTTGGCTGATAAAAAAACTGCCAAAACTGTCAATTACTTTGGATAAAGGGGTCTACAAAATTAGTAAGTGTAAAGTTTATCTGGAAATGATTAAAACATACAATAATTTGCATTTTTATAGTGACAAATATCTTAACATAGCCTCCCACTTATACAAATGTGTTATGTGAATTCCATGTGCTGTTTCTAATTAATAGTTACAGCACATGTACGTCACACTCACACACACACACACACACACACACACACACACACTGTACACAGTTGCAGATAAACTGCTGTACTTGATATAAGTTTAATTTTAGCTCAATTCTCTGTTTGCTTCCCATATGTTATCAGTTCCCTGAATTAAACCAGATCTCCATCAGTCACTTCTCAACCTGTAGACTCGCAAACTTGCCAGTGTTGAGGCCTCTATCTACGTACCACTCTTTCTAATTAACATTTCTAATAACCTCTTAACCTCATGTCGGAATTTTTCCAACCTGCTTCCTGATCGAGTTCGACTTAGTACAGAGGTTTCAAAGATAATGCCTGGACCCAGCCTGCCACCGACACAAATCAATTTCCAATCCTCCCTCGTGCAAAAGACGTTATGGATTACTCCACAGGCACAGGTCTTTCTTAGGATGACCCTCACTCATTACAAAGCTAACTATTGGATTTCGCCTCATTAAAACAGGGCCAAATGCCAGGATGTCCCCACCTGAGGTCAGCAGCTTCTTATCTCTCTTTAGACACAGTTAAAGGAAGCAGGCAACGTGGAGATAACAACTCACTCACAGCTACCGTGGCTCTGTTCAAACCTCCCACATAGAATTTCAGTGTATTTTTAGCTGTCCACCGTAGCGGACGCTGCTGAGAAGCAAAACGTCCCGTTTTGAATGACTCGAATCGAGCATGCCGATCACGTTCACACGCAGGAGTCTCAAAGTGAATAAATGGATGATGGTCCCTAAAGATCTGCAGTCTTCTAAGGTGCCTACAGGAGCTTCATCACTCACAGTTCTCATTTGTGTTTCCCCTCCAGACTGATTGCATTACAGTGAGGCTCTCATCCATCGCAATAAAGTGGAATAACAAATGCTGGATTCCATCGTGCCGCTATTATGACATGTCCGTAAGGGATCATTTTTCGGAGCTGTGTTTTGTGTGTTTGAGGTACCTGTGCGTTTAGCTTGTGCTGTTAAAGAGGATAAACACGAAGATAACAGGCAGATATAAAGTATTGATCAGCTTTTTACTTACTTTTGCTTTGATACGTGACTCTTTTGTTTGTGTTGTTTTGTTCGTTTGCTCTAAGACGTGCATTCATAAGACTTCGAGGAGACTGGCTTAAAATAATGGCTTGCCATTTATTGATTTTAAACTGGAGGGTGTATATGTTGCACCACTAGTGTCACCAAACAGAACTACAAAAATGCTGCGAAGGTGGCACAAAGCTGCAGTATTAACTTCAAAAAACGTATCTGTTGTTCTCTGTACCATATTAAACTAAAATAAGAAATAATTTACATTAAAATCAATGACACACTTTCTACTTTTCTTGCATAAACATATTTAATATAAATACTGCCAGAGTAAACAGTCATTTCTAATTAGAAAGGCTCTTAGATGATACATGGATGATAAATAAATATTATTTGCTTTCATTTAAAACAATTCATGCAAAATATTAGGAGACAGTCTGTGTCCAAAACAGAGGTTGACCTCGTTACGGCATCCTTTAGTTGGCTTGTCACAGTCATTACTTTTGCTCTCTTTAATTGTGTTGTTATGTGGTTATGGCCCATTTAGAATTTAAGAACAATTTTCAAGGTCTTTGCATTAATATAAAGCATTGCAAAATCTCTCAGCATTGTAAAGGAGTTTGTTGGTGAATTCTTCAAAATGATTGACAGACTAATAAGAGTGCAATCTTACCAGCTGATTTTAACAAAGAGAAGAGAATGATGGACCGGACAGGTTAAACATCTGCAAAATCGTCTGATGAAATCATCTGTTGCTTATCTTTTCATTTACCTGTGCTTGTATTCTCATTGCATATCATTTGTTTGGGTCAGGATTTGACATAATGATGCCTTTCTGTAAGAGTTACACTATTAAAAATAAATGCCTTTAAAACCAAAACACATTTTTGTGCTGATGCCATTGAAGAATCTTTTAAGGCCCTCAATAAAACTTTCAGTTAAAGGTTCTTTAAAGAACCTTTTATTCTCGGTACCGTGAAGAACTTGCTCTGATTCCTCTATTAGTTCTTGATGTCACCTTATTATCAAGACTACATCCTTATCTGGAAACAAGATAAGAGTTGTATATCACAGCTTAACTCTGGCATCCCTAAACATCCATCTTGTGGAAGAGTCTTCTATGGCCTGCATCCAGCAACACATCACCCTAGTGTTTGTTCCTGTCTGCACTGCTGAGAAATATTGCAAATGATCCACCGTGACAATGGAATTTCAGATACACTCATGAATACACAATAAGGGTTTAGAAACCCAATTTCTGACACAGTAAATATCTATGTAAATCCAAACATGATTATTTACATCAAATAATAGATTTGATTTGTGTGTGTGTGCGCGCATAAGTCAAAACTTATTAATGTTCAATATAGACTGAAGATATTTATTTGAAATTTTATACTAGATATTTTTTTATTTAACCTCAGTTGAAACACCCCTGAAAGTAATATACTTTTAAAATAGTGGAATTTATAACAGTCGACCGTTTTGTGCTGAGGGATTCTGGGTAATAACTTAATTTGCAAAATTAATGAGTATGCCATCTTTAATTCTTTAAAAAATGCTAGCCTAAGACAAATGGAAAATACATCTGTATCCTTTTTGGCAGGAAATAGACTGTCATTAATATCAAATCCTGTCTTGAACACTGTGTGCGCTGGATTTAAAGTGAAAGGTATGTTTGAATACTTACAGGAACTTACAGTACTTTACATTCCCTGGGCTAGTGAGGACTCATCCTTGAAAATCTGCTATGGCACTGAGACTGAATAAATCACTCATTAATCAGCTCTGTCAGTGAGCATTAGACTCTGGTTCTATACAAACACAGATCAAAGCAGAGACACCTTTACTATCTAGTGCTCTGCAACGTATGAACGCCGTGTTTATTCAAACCACCAGCTAAAGAAAAACATCAGGCCAATAAAAACATATCTGAGAGCTACTGTATTAGACAAAACCTCAGCGGGATCTCAAAGTTATAAAATCAGGGGAAAGAATGAGCTGGAGAGAAAACAAATAGAAATAAAACTGCAATACATTGACATGAAGGGGACACCAGGAGCATGTTAATAAATGGAAACAATTTCATTGCATGCTCCATAAAAACTGAATCATATAAGAGTATTAAAAGTATTTCAGCTGTAAAGATTGAGTCACTGTATCTGTGCTTTAACATTTTTTTCAGAAGTGTGTGTGTATTTTTGTAAGTGTAGTATTTTTAATAACTACTTTTCTGACTTTTCCTATCTCGAAATTCTTTGTATGTGTTGCCTAATGTATTTTATCTTCAATGATAAAAATGCATTTTCGTGATCTCATACAGTCGCTCAGCAATTCAATTTAGTTTCATTTTTCACAAGAAGCCAAAAAACTACCTGAACACAGCCAAAAAACTGTGTGTACAAACATTACAACATTTGGACAGGACCATCACTCATGACACCTGAACCTTCGAATAAAACATGAGTTTCAATCAAAAAATGCTGCTGAAGTTTAACTCAGACTTCTCAGCCTGTATCTAACTGTCTTTAAAACTGGTGTTTATTCTGTGTTCATTGCCTTGAGATGTGTCAGTATATCATCTCTGGTGAAGGTGACACATGCACTGCCCTCCTTCAGAACTGGCACTTTAATAACATCCCAACTGTTCAACCCTAACATGACTAACATGAGCAGAGATGAATTTAGTTTTAGAGGGAATCAGAGTCTTACAAACTCACTGCAGGAACACAACTTGTACTCACATTTCAGATCAGCTACAACCTTTTCTAAAGACAGCTTCTATTTCTCTCAAGCTATTGAATTTATATGCCTATACATTACAAGATTGCAAAGCTTGCAGAGTTGTGCAGCACGGTTAGGGTTCATCTAAAAATGCTGCGAAATTACTAAGTGTCAAACAGGGGTAACTGGTGCTAATTAAAACACAGCCCTCAAATTGCTTTCCTGACCTAAGCTGACTCGATTTTGTCAATCCCACAGGTGATTTAGCAATCTGGATGCACAGCGTGGGAAAACACGGATTACTTCCTGTTGATCCACCTGCTTGAATGAAAATCCATGCGTACTGATTTCCTTGCCAGGTTGGATACTAATCGGAATACCCCAGGCATGCAGCCAGTGGGGAGTAAATACAGTAAATCTGAACCAGGTAAAGAGACCTTGAAAACGCTTCAAAGTTACATCCGATCATGATGAGGAATCCTGGGACACGGAAGAAGGTTCAATAAATGTAACTGTCATGTGTCTTAAAATGTGTAAAAAACACAGATAACAAAAGATACGTAAAGAAACATGCCACCATATGTGATTCCATGAGTTTCCCATGGGAATATACTTGGTATTCACACAAAAATATTCCAAAACCTCACATTTCACTTCTGATATTATGTAACTTGAGCAAATGTACTGTTATGTGTGTATATCTTTGTTTGCCAGCATATTTTATCTTATTTGCTCTTGATGCACTTATTAAATGTCCACTCAGTAATGTTTCCTTATTAAAATGTTTTGCAGTCGTACAATGTTTTTAGTAAATGTGCATTTAGAAGATCACATTTATCACATTTGTATGCATCACTAAGTACACACTTAAAAAAGATCACATGAACTGCTAAAGGCTACTGTACACGTTATTTGCATGGTGCAACATCCACACCGCTAGACGTCAGTGTAAGATAACTACAGTTCACATCATCACAACATAATCACAACAATCACAACATTAAAGTGCATCTTAATAATGTATAATGTATCTAAGGATGATTGTGTTTAATATATTTGAACGTTTGTATTCCTTGGCGAAATAATCGCATAAATACATAAAGCTTAATGATACAACAGCCAAATAAAATACACTAAGGAAAAAGGCTCCAGCTGTTCATTTCAAAGGTGATTTTCACCTCTCAAAATAATCATCTGTTTCAGAGCATCTCATACTGAAAGAATAGCTGAAATGAGTTCTCCAGAGAACGGCTATTTTTCTCCATCTCTGGTCTCCATGCATCTCCAGACACTCCAGTCACAGGTTGCAGCTGAGGCCCCTCACTGTTTGCATATGAAATATTCATCTGTGTTCCCGTCCTCCACGGAAGGAGCCGCTGAGCCCATTCCAAGCAGATGCTTCCTATTAATGAATATGATCAGGAATAAGCATTCTGATTCCTCAGAAGTTTCACTCTCAGTCTCTGATTGTTTGACCATGTTATTGCCTGCTGGCAATATTGGTGTTTCCTGTTTCTGTAGGTGTATCTTGATTCGGTTAAATTTATGAGTCGTGAAAGAATCTGAGGCCAAGGAGATAATAAGAATTATGATGGTGCCATGAATCACTCTAGAACAAACAAAGACATTTCATGACAAATCTCCCACTTCCTGCAAGCGTTTCAATCTGTCCAAATAAGCCAGGAAGAGATAAGTCACTCTCCCATTCCACATTATTCCAGCTATGAGGGAATGTTTTTAGAACATTGGCTAACGTTCTTTTTAGGTTTTAAAAACACTGTTGCAGTTATGTAATACAATGTTGTTATATGTGAGCATATATGTGTCACGGACTACATTACCCAGAAGCCCACAGGTGGCGGCCATGACGCTCATTAAGTTCTGTATATAAACTCACCTGTTCCGCCGCTTGCGACGAAGTCTCGTTGCGGCCCGGCTGACGTTTGTGAGCGTTCGTTCCTAGTTTCTGTTTTAGCGTTTCAGTCCGTTCCTTGTCTGTGATTGTTTGTTGTCTGCTCTGGACTTTTACCCGTGTTTTTGGTTTACGATGTTTGTCTACTCGGTTGTGTTTTTGTTTTGACCTTTGCCTGCCGATTACGTTTATCTAATAAAATGAATTAAACGCTGCGCATGAATCCTCCTGTGTCTGAGCAATCGTTCCAATATAAGACGTTATTCTCATTGAACGTTTTAAAAGGTTTAAGGAATGAAAACGCTCACATAGCGTCTTTATACCAAGCAATAATAATACAACGTTTAAAAAAATGGACATGATAAGAAATGTTAAAACGACCTAAAATTGTTAGCTGGTGTGGAGCGTTCCTCATATATGTTTCCTTCAATTTTTGCATTTTTGCTTGCAAAAATATTGCACACGCAATATGGTTCCCCCTCGACCGTTTATCCCTGTCCCTGAACGGTTCATTGACTAATCCAACACTTTCTGGGTGACAAACTGAAGGTTTTCTATTGAATGAGTGACTTTGCTGGAGAGAAGCACCGGCTCTGTGTTGCGTTCTCTATTCAGCCCGCGCTCTCATAGCAGCACGTTGGGTTTTCAATGCGCAGAGAAAAGCTTTGTAGATGGAAACATAAAAGTTTCAGTCGGAGCAGCAGTGAAGTCGTGTCCTTGGTACACTCTCCCTTCTACTCCTGATACATTTTTAATAAAGACTGATTTTTACTACACATTGTGCCTTTTCTAGAAACTGAGATGCTGTTTTGGTGTATGGTTATAAGAACACCACACATACCAACCACATGAGTATTTGCTAGGCGGTGTTCAGTTTCATTTCACTAGCAGGTAGCCATGATTCAAACATCAGTGGTCAGAACTAAATAAGAACGTGTATCTCTTTGCATTATTTTCCTAATAAACAAAGAAAGCCTTGTTGGTTTAAAATGCAATACAATTGATCATATCCATCTACATTAACAAGCATGCATTGAATTATTATGAAATGATTTAAAAATGTGAGATAAAAACTATTTATAGTATGAAATGTGTGAAATGTACTGTGAAAATTTATTATGTAGCTGCAACCATAAAACCATGTATATTAAATTACAAAGATTGAATTTAATGGACTGCATATGTTTCCACATTAATCTCTGCCCTTAAATTTAGACTTAACTTGCTGATAATTAATACGTTCCTTTCTTTCAAGAAGTGAACATATATAATTGTATAAGTATGTGCAGTACATTACATACTAGGCCAACTGAAATACAAGCCAAATGAGATGTAAGACACACAGCACAGAAAATCATACAAACCGATGCGTTTTCCATGAAATATGCAAATGAGGGTTGTGACTCATAATGTGAGCAGAATCTATTCCAACCAAAACTGAATTAAAATAGTCTCCCTACATCTCATGGCTCACCTCATCTGCCCTGTACAGAGTCAGACATAATCTATTTTACTGTTAGGGCAATGCAGTAACCACCACTGACTGTGATAGAGTATCTTATTAATTCAAAGAAAAACTCCTAAAATCAATCATAAAACATTATGAGATTTTAAAAGCTGATGATGTATGCAATGTTAGCAAACATCACACATCAATAAATAACATTTGAACACAAATAGATCTTGAGCAACGTTTTTTCCCAGACTGTGTCGTTTCCAATAAATCTGTCATTTAAATTCTACAAAAAAAAGTGTAAGTGTTATATAAATATGTGTACTGGGGATACATACAGTGAAATGTCAACTAAAATGCCAGGGGTCTGCTATTTTGCTCTCAAAATATTTAAAATGTCAATACCACCAACTTTTCAGTCCTACCACAGAATTAAAAAAAACACAAATAGTGAAAATAACATTGTGATGTCACTGACCTGGAATGAATTTATTTACACTGCTGGCCTTTGTTAGCAAAACAAATCAGATAGATGAAAGTGTAAAAATGTGTTTAAAGGGAGTTTATTTCACCTACAAGTCCAAATGTGCTAAATAATGGAGGAGGACTTTGTAGTGACACTGGGGAATGTACAGTAGTTTTTCTGTTTCTGTCTACAGCAGAATCGCCATTAGCCGATTCAGGGTCAAGGCAGGGAGAACAGCAGCGATTAGAAGGCGGAGCTTTCATCTTTCCCTCTCCTTTCTGAGAATGACAGAAGAAGGGAGGACCTATGGGCGGGGAGTGGACACGTACAAGCTTAGGGACAAAAATCTCCAAGATGCATGTTAAACGGTGGCTCGGTGGAACTACCAGATGAAATGTGACGCAGCACCTGGGGGTACTACTGCTTCATTAAGCCCCCCACCCACCTACCCCAGACACAATCACTCGCCCACATGCGAACACTGCATGGGGAGACTCAGAAGTGGGCGTAACTCTTTTTGATGTGCTACGTTTTTTATTCTTCCTTGTCCTAGATGATAAAGGGACAAAAAGTTGGGATTTGGACTCACAGAATGAGTGCCGTGACCTCAGAGGACCAAGACATGTTCTGTGAGAAGGCAGTGGCCCTCATCGTTGACCTCTGCTTGGACAACGACCCTCTTCTGGACGCTGAAACATGCCAGGATTTCCTGGCCCTTCTGACCAATGAAAACCCCAACATCTCCAGCTCAGGTAAACACTGGGTAGTTTTCCTGCAGTGTTGGATGGGAAATGTGTTTGTTGGGGGTGACGTGGGGTGGGGGATGTGGTTATGTGTGTATAAATGCATGAGTGTGAGAATAGACTTCAAAGCATGGTGACCTTTAAAAATATGCCCACTTTTCTTCTTAACTAAAATCAAGGGTGACTTTTAAAGTAAAGTTTGTTCAAACAGTACAAACATTAAGTACAAACCACTATTGGCCATTACAGATACATTACACCTTTTAATGTGCATAATAATAAAAAGTGTGATTTTTATTTTTTTAATATTTGATATAAAAATTCTAGTCCAAGGTGATTTAGATTATTTATGATAAAAGTGATTTTTTGCACCTACAAAAAAAGCTTCAGATTTCTTCGCTGTGTTTCATAGCAAGATTAATGTAAATGTCTCACAGCATGTCATTCCAGACTACAGATTCACAGCAGCCACGCGAGGTAAAATTGACAACAAATTGAATTTTGGACAGAAGATCGAATGAGCTGTGATATCTCTGAGTTGGCAGGTGATAGGTGTGTCCAAAGCAATACAAATTAAAATGAATTCCCGATCTGGAAAAATGCCACGGAGGAAGACACAGAATCTAATTGTCACTCTGAGTTTCTGTCACAGAAGAAATTAAATACACCACTGCAGGCTCTGACCTGTCCCCGACCGCAGGGATACTGCATGCCACTGTGTGTTATCCCCAAATAAAGATTAATCAGCGGTGCCACGGAAAGCATAAATGCCAGTCCTTTAATATTGCTGAGTGCCAGTTCCAAAGTTAAATGTGTAAATAACTGGACAGAAATGCAGTAGTCATCCCTTAGATTTTACATGCGCTAACATTTTGGGTTGTAAGAACGTTTCCCTAACGTTTCTATTAAGTTACAAATGTTAAAAAACATAATTTTTAAGTCGTAGGAATGTTCAAAATGTAGTTTTTTAGTTTTACTAACAACTTTAAAATTGTATAAAAAATAAAAAGCGTTTTTAATATGATAAAAAACGTTAATAAGTAACATTTGTTCTTGGTCCATAGTAGCTTTTCAGGTATGAGGGGACATTACCAGAGTGTTAGCCAATGTTACTAAAATGTTTCCTGTTAGCTGAGTAAGCAATTCACAATCTCTTTGCTACTGTTAGAATAATACAGCAATTAACATAATGGCATAATTATATATGATTATAATGAGAATTACAGCATCTTTTTACTCCTCAAATAGTGGGTTAAAGCTACAGTATAACAAAACAAATAGCTACAGTATAAGGAACCAAAAAAAGACATAAAACACCCATATTTTGACACAAAAAGTCAGTTCTGGTAAATGCAATGAACAGGTTGCATAACAACAAAAAGCAAAACAAAATACGACCCAAACTATATTAAAGTTCATATAAAGTTTATTTAAAAGTAAACCACTTTTCTAATGTAAAATCTGGCCCTGAAGCAAAACAATCTGAGAACCACGACAAACCACTTTCCCATTAGCAACACTGCAGCAAAAAATAAATAAAATAATCTTAATGTCATAAAGTCATAATGATTAAGCACTAATTAGGAAGGAAGTGTCGAGTCTGCAAAGGGAGCTGCCTGCTGACTTGACTAGGAGTGAAGGGAGTGTCTGGAACCTGCAGTCCACAGGCAGTAATACTAGATGAATGAAGGACTGCCGCTGGCCTCCGCAACCCCACAGCGAGAGCTGCACCCAGCCTGCCAAAAAGCAAAGGTCATGCATCAGGAGAACCAGCTGGTGCAGCACTCACGCAATGCCAAAACCTCACATGATTGAGCAGTCCTGCGACCGCAACAGATTCTGCATCTGATCAATGCTCTGCAGTTTGGTGCTAATTGTCTGGAGAAATTGTCCAACATTCTTCTTGAATGGGTTTCAAGTGGTTGGGCGTGTGTTACCGCAGCTGTACTGTAGTCTGGGTCGCCTCTGTCTGTTTGGCAACGGAGACCAGCCTCCGTTTTTGTGAATGAATATTTCAAAGATGTCAGAGCTAAACATAACAAAAAAGCTGTTTGTTTAATAATTCAGTTTGTGCTGCTCAACAAATGTTTCTGTATTTCACTTTGTACCAAGACACGTTAAACAGGCCTCGATGCTTTGAGTCTGTGACACTTAATGGTCTTGTAAAGCACATGTTGTGTT
The DNA here is from genome assembly GCA_036877545.1 of Yasuhikotakia modesta. NCBI lineage: Eukaryota > Metazoa > Chordata > Actinopteri > Cypriniformes > Botiidae > Yasuhikotakia > Yasuhikotakia modesta. The sequence goes on along the minus strand of JBAJNP010001878.1, from coordinate 27,228 downwards.
ATTTTGAGGTGGAGCAATTTGTGAGGTTTTCCTCAGGAGGTTGTTATTTTGGAGAATAACTTGAGTAACAGGGTTGAATGGATGGGTTTGATGAATGCAGTCATTTTGTAACTTTTGAAAACATTCCACTAACAACTTGAGAATAATGTTTTGATGTATATGATACATAACATTAAAAAACTAAACATAAAAAATAACATTTGAATAATGATGAGAGTTTGTATGTTAACAAAAAACCAGAATGTTACCAAAATGTTCTCCACTGTTATTTGAGAACAGATTTTTTTGCCTCTAAGACTTATATTTTAAAGTCATGGGAAAGTCAAAGTGTATTGTTCTTGTGGAACCTGCCAGCTAACTTTTGGACTCTTTTGGTAGACTAGCATTTTAAGTTTATTGGCTTGCTTGTATGAAAGAAGTGCTGAGAAAGGTGAATTTAAGACAGTAAAAGTCAATATAATGCCACTCATGCACATGACGGTGGCGTATGTTAGAACTGACCATTTTTCTTACTCCGTTTCTATTGTATAAAACCCCTCAAGGTTAAATCAATTACATTTTCTCTCAAACATGACAAGAGGGTTATGACTGAATATAATGGTCCAGCAATGGAGGGCGTGTGGAGGAGGAACCTCATTTCCTTCCATCAGTGAGCCGACCACTAAGAAGAAATGGAACCATGCGGAGTACTAGACACATTTCAGAGAGCCACCTCTCCTCCTGTTTCTATAGCACATTGAGCAGAACATTGCTATTAGCCACCCTAGAGTAGTTTATAGTTTTAGCACCCTAAGCTCTGCTGCAGAGACCCATCCCCTCATACAAAACTACTACTGCAGCCACTGCATTATGTGACCATGAATAAATAAAACAGCGAGTAGATACCAGGCCAGCAGGGAAAGCTGCATACACACTTTATCTACATGTACTCCTCTCTGCTCCAAAAAGACAGAGAGAGCGTTTGGTCCCAGGGAACAATTTTAGATGGTAGAAACGTTTCTCTAATGTTTTCATTACATGGCAAAACGTTGTAAAGGATTTTTTGAAAGTTTTAGAAATTTTTAGTTTTTAGATGTCGAAAGAAAACGTGCAAGAACATTATTAAAACATTTTTAAAATGACATGTGTTTTTAAAATGTTCCACTAACTACTTAAGAAAAACATTTTTGAAATGTTCTATGTACTCTGTGGTGTAAATGTTTTTGAGAACTTTGAGAGAACTTTTAGAGAATGTTAGCCAACGTTCTGAGAATGTTTCCTGTTAGGGCTTGGTATGACTGTGTGGGTAAAATCTCTCTTTGGGAGCTCTCAGTAACCCAATGGGAAATTCTCTGAAGCATGCTGGTAAAATCCTGTGTGGTTTGAATTAATAATTTAGCATATCCCAGCACAGCGTGCCAAATATGTCACTAGCTAATTTGTGACCATGCCGCTGTTGTCTTTGTTAATTACTAAACAGGTGTAGACTAAGCACATCATTCAGGGCCAAAATTCTCTTCCATTTTTCACTATAGGGTTTAGACATGCTCATATGCGCTAAGTTTATTTTTATAATAACAAAATCTGCTGGGAATTTGGCAGTATTGTCAGCTGGTATGAATAATGTGATTTTATACATGCAGACAGCCAGTATTCTGCGATATAAATGTGAGAATCAATTTAGCATTTCCAACCTACCGTCTCTCAACTTCACAACATCACACTGACATCAGACCATATGTGTCAGAGCTCAGAAAAGCTCTCCATTCTTAATGCAACGGTATTAAAATGCACAAAAGGATGATTATATAATCTTACTTTCGCTTTCACACGCTGCATAAATCTCAAGATGGACACCATTGGGAATTTGATAATAGAGGCCTTTTCATGCCAGATATGTTTGGCATTGAGCTTTGATGTCCACTACCATCTGCACTGTAAGAATCAGGACTTCATATTTTCTATGAAGGACGTTTGCGCCATGACCGCCTCAGCAGACGAGGGCGAGCAAAAAGAAGGTGACAGACAGGGAGTCTTACTAAAAGAAAGAGAAATTAAATCACAAACCGCCCAGTACGCAGGACATGAAGGTGATTCGAGGGATTTAGTCAGGGAGCAACATACAAATGGACTCATTTATGAAATCTAATTTGCAGGGCGTGTCTGTTATGGGTGACTGTGACATTTCATCCCTGATTGTGTTAAGTTTGTTCTCTACTCTGTAACATGGGTCAAGGTTAACAAGACGGACCGACATTGACAATATTGTCACTCAAACAAGGGAAACATATAAAGAAGCAAAAAAATGTTTGCATTGTATTTTTAAAACATAGTGCAGAGTTTATTAGGCTTGCACAGCTAATAGGTAACATATGATGGCAAGTGAATGATTTAGGCTACACATTTGATGATGAAAAAACACATCTATCTCTCAGGGTAAATATGTAAATGTTTCTCTAGCTACATGTTGAGCTGATGAATCTGTAGGCCTACAGAAGGTGGGATGCTAAAAATAGTTGAGAAGTAGGGCTAAAGAAACATGTGCTTTAAAATGCACATACATCTAAACATAAATATCTCTCCTGAGACATTTGATACTGTGGGCATGTTTGCAGAGGATTTGATAAGGCAGGCCTTTCAGAATTAATAAACATAACATTTGCTTAAACAATGAGAGCAAAAGCGGACAAATACATAAACTATTTGAATGCAAAAACACAGTGAAAGGGCTTTTCAGGTCTTGCCAACAAAGAGGACCTCTGTTTACCTGAGTACAAGATAACATTTATCAGTGTAAAAGCTAATAACATATCGGCTAATGAAATTGTTATTGAGGCCAGTATTCATGAGAGGTTCAATCAGTTTTGCAGTGATCATGTTTAGAGTCCCATATTCCATAATTAATCTGTTTCTGTAAATAGCCACAGATAATGACTTACTGGCTACTAAACTCATCTGCTGTCATACATATATGATCATTCATTACTTCACCAGGCTGAGTACTGCACTATTTTAGATTGTATTGTTATTTAATATTAGACAAAGCCACAGTGTTCAAAGTAACTCTCATTATGTCTGACAGACAGCATCTGGGTCGCTATGGAATCATAACTGTTTTCTAAGGACATTTTCATTGTGTTAGTCGTTTTATAATATCTCTTGAGGGGTTTTGCTAATTTTAGATTTTATGTTTTTAGTGGAGTATGCATACTTTCAGACACTTAGTGCACAGGAAGGGCTGCAGGCACCTCCTTCTGCTGACATCAATTGTACACTCGTTATCTCAGTGCATTATGGGATTGAATGAGTGCACTGCATAATGCCCACTATAATTTCATACACCACTACAAAATGGCTGGCCCCTGAAATAGTGTACTACTTAAGGGGGGTGTTTTTCAAACACAACCTCTGCAACCATACTTTTTGGGTTTTTTTGCGTTTATTGTCTTCTTCCCTTGTCTTATTTTTCTTTTGTCTTGTCCGCTTACTTGTGCTTACCCTTGTTAGTAATTAGTTTGTGTGTATGTAGTGCATTCCAGCATTTTGCTCTGGTGTTGATGTTCAATGTCAATAAACGTTTGTGAGTCGTACTGAATAGCATATGCTACCTATTTACTTTCCCCCAAAACTGTTTTTTTTTTTAGTCAATGCATGTTCTGTTTCATTTTTAGGGAAGCAGTTATTATATCCATCTTTAATGTGTCCATGTGGATTAAATAAATTCTACAATCGCCAAGAGATTCATTTTCACATTTTCATTTTCTTACTTATTCTTCATAATCCACACATAGGCCATGGATTTATGACTGGTGTCATGAACTCACAAAACTTTTAATCACCCGATTATCCTCTGTACTTTTGATGTTTTCTGCAGCAGATTTGAACCACTTTCATAGGGGTCAGACTCTATGTGTGTGTTTGGGGGGGATTGTGTAGTAAAAAGACAGATCTGAGATGTAAGCATTTCTTTTCATGTGTGTCAACATACAGTATTGCTAGCCCACATAGATTTATACACAGTCACTGTATATTGCAATATAGGACAAAGACAAATTCATCATGTCTGACAGAGTCATTATCCACAGCTTGTGAATATTGATTTCAAACCCAGTTGAGTTATCAGGACCCAACAAAGGAACGGAGATACTAAAATAACACATAATAATATAGTTTTATATACGGTCAGTATAATTAATGACCCACAGGCAACAATGATCAAGAATCGTGTTTATTTTTCCATAATTCTAAAGCTGCAGTTGGTAACTTTGTCTCTCTGTTATTATATTTGTTATTGACCCAGTTTGAAACAAAAAAATTAATTTATGTACATTTCTTTAAGTTACAGTCAAATGAATGTCCTAGAAAATCTGTCCCGACAGCTCAAATTACAAATCATTACTATAAAGTTACATTTTGTTTAGTTTTAACTAATAAATAGTTAAAGGTTACAGACAGCAACTTTAAAGTTTTAGGTTCAGCTATGTGAATCTCATTATCTGAAGTATTTTGATTGCTTTTTGTGCTATTATTTTATTGAGGAATGACAGAAGAATGTTCTTTTACATGCCATTGTATTTTATACCTAGGACACAACATCACCGTTAATATCAAAACACTAGAACAATGACACAGGCACTTGTGTCACATAATAATCATTTGAAGTGCTCTTTGTTGAATAATGCAACACTATGAACCTCATCAAAATATTTGCTCTATAGGGTAAAATTTCTCTTACGGTACTATTGAGCAATTTCATTGTGTGACACGATGCCCTTAATTATCATTACATGAAAAGTGCATTTTGCCAGTTATTTAATTGTTTACTGTCCTTGTTCATTATCATTCTAGCACTAGTTACAAGTGTCTTACTCCACACTCTCATGTCCAGGACAAATGACCAATTAAACCCACATCCTTCATGCTGTTATTTTGTAAAATCAGCCTGCGCTGCAAAACCTAGCCAATGTGATGAAGCGCACACATAATTACCACTCGATTTACATAAGAATAGGCCTTGTTGTACAGTATCTCATTGAAGGCAGGAGATGGAAATTAAAACAGAGCTCGCACTTTTGACCAAAGCCTTCAGATCTTCTGCTTTGAAACAGCAGTCTTATCTCGGCTGCCATTACCATCCTTTCAATAAGCCTGAATTCCAAGATTCTGATCTTGTTTACATACAGACAGTAACACAAAGCAAATTGTGTGTTTAATAAAAGATAAACAGCATCATTCTTGTAGTATTTATATGTAGGTGTGTGTACATATATACAACATACTATATATACAATATATGTATGTATATACATGATATATATATATATATATATATAAAAATGTGTGTGTGTGTGTGTGTGTGTGTGTGTGTGTTGTGTGTGTGTGTGTGTGTGTTGTGTGTGTGTGTGTGTGTATTAAGTGTATCAATAGCTTTACATCATTAGAAAGTAGTTATAAAAGGCTGTCTACGTTTAAAGAATTGTCTATAAAATTGCACAATTTAATAGAATAATTATTTATGTTGTTATCTACACGCCACTATATAGAGCTGTATATTCCCTCATGAAGTTGTTGCCCATTCTAAGAGGTTTTAATGTGTTTAAATGAAAGTGTGAATAAAGTGTTATTGTTTAACTGCCTTTGAGAACAGCAGAGACTCTAGGGTCCCTTTACATTCAACAGAACATCCCCCTACCAATGCAGCTACAAGACCACTGATGTTAATCTGTCTAGAAGTCGGCTAGGGGGAACCGTGACATCTCGGCTGCAGAATCTCACAAATGTATGAACAAGACACGCACTGTAGGGTTTATGAGACTAGAAATGTATTAATGCATTCATGCATCATAGAGCAAAATTCAGCATAAGAGCCGGGCGCTCAAAAGCCACCGCATGATTATATTTATTTTAATCTTATTTCAAAGTTGAAACCGCCCTTCCTCTCTTTTAATCGTTGTGAAGATGATAACTAAGGGTCTCTTTAAAATGTTTTTTTGAAATTCATGAGGCCATTTATTATTATGCGTGCTTTCAGATCATGCCGTCTATGTTATTAATAAACAAATACATGCATCTTTAAACTGCCCAGGCAATGGTATTGAGACTGTACGCGCATGAGTGCGATGTTTGTTGCGTCCGAACTGATGGGTGTCTACAGAAATAAACCGGGCTGATTGTTCGAAGCAGTTGTGAACCCACTGGCCTGGGTGTGTGTGTGTGTGTGTGTGTGTGTGTGTGTGTGTGTGTGTGTGTGTGTGTGTGTGTGTGTGTGTGTGTGTGTGTGTGTGTGTGTGTTCCCCTAGACAATTACAATACAGCATCTCTGGCTTCCTCGCGGTGCCATAGAAACGCGGTCCCGTGCGCGCCGCTGTGTGCAGCTCATTCTGAGCGAAGCTCGCGGACAGACAAGAGCTGTTTTGAGGCAGGGGGTCGTTCAAACTGCACCAAAGCAAGTTTAAGTGGAAATACCGAAAGTCAAACAGGAGGAGAAAGTCTCGGTGGTAAGAAGTCATATATTTTTCGCTTTGTTTTAAAGAAAGTTTTTCCTAGCGGTGATGCTTTAGCCCGTGTGCGCTTTGGCATACCGCAGTGTAGAAAGACGCATTGTATTTGTTCACAGCTGAGGAATATTTGTGAACTTATTTGTCTTATTTTCCGGTGAAATATCATTTTCCCTGTTCAGTTGTTGAGTTCAAAGTTGCCGCAGCAGTAATAGGATTTCCATGCAGGTGTTTAGCTGTTTTGCGTCAACACGTCTTGAACCCCTTTCGACCACTGTGGAAACTGTAGCCAGCCTTGTTTCATAACAGGCTATTTAAACAAATAAATCTTCTGCATTAAGCATAACTTTGAGAGGGACGGAAGACTTTTATGTCTTTTCTTTTCATCTAGTTTTTAGTATCTCTTAATAGCACCATCTGTGGCTGCATCATTCCGGGTGATGTCTTTATGACCCAAGTACAAAGGTTGATTTCTTTTATACAATGTTGTATCGATTTCACAATTGTGTTTCGGTCTGTTAGCTGAGAGCATATTGAACATATGGCAAAGGAAGGTATGGTTGGTGCCCTGGGGCTGCTTAAAGTGGCAGCCTATATTTCATATGAGTTGTATGTTCATTCAAGCACAGTGTGTGTGTGTGTGTGGGTCCAGCCTGCTGTGAATGGAGTGATGAAAGAAGGAAAGATGAATTTGTGTGTAAACACAACACACATATTACCGTGCACCCAGACTGCAGTCAGACATGCGTGTGTACATGCATGCATGGATCCACACAAGTGAGCATGTGCATGCTTTTGTTCTGTGTGTTTATGTTGCACTTGCAGGTGTGTGTGTGTGAGAGTGAATTAGGGTACGGCAAGTGCAGTGACCTGCTTCTCTGGTGCAGTCTAGTCCATCACTGTTCCTCCCAGCATGGTCGTCTGAACACGCTCGGTCCTCCAGAGTTTCCTGCATTGGCAGTCGTTCACACTGGAGGTGATGTTAGTGTTAAACAATCTCTGTCAGCTGCATCTCCCAAAGCTGCAATGTAGACAAATGCAAAAACTGGCTAAAACAGGCAATGGTGCATTGCTATCATGCCTTAGTATTACACTGACTCAGTGGCTCAACCTTTAGGTGATAATGACACCTCTTGTGCTGTCAGTTTATTAGCCGGCTGAGATAAATTGGTTTAAGATACAAGTGAGAATGGGGGGAAATTGCATGCAAAATGCACGTTTAGGAAACGCAGCAACTGGTAGAGAGGAGTGAATGCTTTTAATGTGCTTTAGTGAGAGATACAGTACGAGTCATTTTGGGGCTGTGTTATAGCAAACCTCCCTGCATGGTATTGACTGCAGACTTCGTCAATTAATATTTGCAATTAATATTTGATTGTTTCCCAGTAATTATGATTTCAAGAGACCTCTCTTTATGATGTCTGCACGGTTACACTTGCTGACGTGGTCAACAAGTACCACACAAATAGAACTGAGTACAATAAAGATTGAGACGGTTACTAAAGTGCCATTATAGGGCAGCAGGATTGCCAATAATTTGCACAATAATAAAACATTTATATTTGCTCCTCAAAATATGTAGGAGGGTGTATTATAAGCCAGCAGATAATGGATGCATAATATTGGTTGAAGTTTTGCTGACATGGTTGTAGTTTTATAGTACCAATAAAGCTGTGTCATCAGTCTAGCTCTAATCACCATGTTAAACTGTTACAAAGCCCCAGCTTACAATTTTAGGTTGCAAGAATGTTTCCCCAACATTCACTAAGTAACAAAAGCATATAGAATTAAAAACTTCTAGGAATGTCCCATTTTTAAGATGTTGTTTATAATGATATTGCTGGGTTTTAAGAATGCTTCAAACATTTTGTTAATTATGTAATGTTTTTTTAAACGTTCCACTAACAATGTTATGAATACCATTTTTTAAAATATGACATATAGTGCTAAAAAATTCTACTAATGTTACTGGCAAAACATTTTTGAAAATGTTAAAAAAAAATTAGCCAATGTTCTGAGAACGTTCCCTGCTAGCTAAGGCCAACCTCACAGAGTATTCTCAAAGACTGTGCACAAGGCATACAATGTGCTTTGTGAAAACCTGCAATGGGGTTTTGATAGAAGCCAGCAGCATTCTACGCTCATTCCTCTTTGTTCCACTTCAGTATGAAGTACACTGGCTTGTGATGCTAACACTTGGGGACAGTTTTCACCTTAAGGCTTAGCGCTGTATCCAACTGTAGCAAGGATTTCTTCCTTGTCTCTCATGCTGCCACATGTTGTCATCTTCAAATGCTTATCTTAAATGGCTCAATTTCACCTTCCCGGGACCCTTGTTGTAGCCTTTCAGAATGGGTTGACAGGAAGATATAGAGGGTATTTGTGTAGCAAAACACAGGCATTGGCCACTCACTTGAGCCTTTTCTTTGAGTGACTGGCTGTGTCCATCAAGTCCAGTAAGCTAGCGCTTCCCTACCTTATCTCAGGCTCACACTCCCCTTTCACCAGCGCAACAAATGCTAATCTAGCCTGGTTTCAACCTAAAGGAAGGGATGCACTTCTAGTGGCACATGATGTGATTTCTGTGGCTTATCTGGGATAGACAGTGTCTCCAATTGTATGCCATGTAGCGTATGGGGCCTTTAGGGTGAAAACAATGCTTTCAAGCTTTTCATATAATGAGATGTGTTTTAAACGGCCCTGTTTCTCACTTTCGTCTCTCTCTTGCAGAACACACATCAGCCTGCGGGGTGCAATGAAAGTGAGGAACATGCTAATAACTTGTTAGCGCTGCAGTGAGATTTTTCTGCTTCGCCTAATTACTAGAAGGATTATTTTTTTTAATCTGACACCACTTACGACTTCGCTAAACAGTTATATTTAAAGTTCAACTCCACTGAACTTCAGCTGCTCTCTTTGAATTACTTGCAAATCGTGTCCCCCTTGTTGCATTCTGAGCCGAATGAACTTTATTCATTTTTATTCTCTATTTTGTACTCTGTGCACAATAAGTTTTATACTCTGACATTTGTACGTATGTTGTATTTTAACATTTTGCACTTCTCCCGCTAGCAACGCAACATAAATTTACATCATCTCAATTTCCCTGTTTTTTAACTTCTCTAAAGCTGCTTACACACATTATTTATGGAAAATATGTCCAACTCTTCTATCTTTATAACATTATTACTGATTATGATAATCACTCTTGAACAGTCTGATCGATGTAGGTGACGGCAGTTGGGTAGATGTAACACGGGAGCGTTAGCTGTGGTGTTGAGATGGTGTTTTATACACTAGGGGCATTGAAATTACAAAGGGCTTTTGCTGTGAGGAAGGTAATCGCAGGTTAGCTTATAGTCATTACCGCTCTGCAATCAGAGTAATTGGTTGTCTGCAAATTGCAGCTGAAGTATATGGCTGGAAAAAGAGGACTTTCCCATGTTGTCAACAAGGGCAGAAAGAAATATTACCTGCAGTCATTTTTTATTTAATCCGCTTTGATTTGGGAGTTTCTGCAGAAAGTATGAAGACATTTTTCTCAGTTTTCACTTCTTATGATCTTAGTCTTTGATTGATGCTTGCGTTCAGTGTTAGCGAGAGCTTTGTAAATACTACCGGTCTATCTGCAGGACAAAGGCCTTATTACTTGCATCAATTCACTTTGCAGTCCGTTCATACTGGGAATTCTTGGTCCTGGAGTCGTTGGAATACATGATTAAAAAGAGCAAATCATTGCAACGTAGCACATCTATAAATAGCAAATCATTTTATTTTTTATTGAACTTCTGAGTTGCTTTATTAGAATTGTTTGTATGTGCAATAGGACTGTGCCGGTTCTAGTGCCGATGACAAGCACACAGTTTTATTCATTAATGTGGGCTAGTCTTATATTTCTGTTGCCGGCCATGACCACAGCTGTCACAACCTTATACCAGTGGGACTTGTGAATGGCTGCAAGCTAATGGCAAGAGTGCATTTAACTGGATTTCACCTCTCCTCTAAGCTCTCAGAGGCTTGATAGGGCTCAGTGGTGTTTGATGGAGCTTATATAGAACCTTACAGGCTATTGCAGAGGTCAGTGATAGGACTGTATGAAGCATATCGATAAGGTAAATAACTGAAAGAGGTTTATTTTCATGCTGTTGTATGCAGTAACTGTTTACATTTGTTTTTAAAAATAACAACAATTGTTCCAAACCTAATGTTTTTTATTTTTCTCCTTGTTGGCAGAGGAACAAATAAAACAGCGTTTCTTAAATGATTTATTAGTGTCAACAGAAACATTTATCATGACATATATATTTTGGCACATGACATATAGAACGTACAAATCTGTCTATAGCAACTTGCCATTTACAAGCAGGTAGAATACAATAATACATTTTTGCTATTTTGACAAACATTTTTGTGTGATTATACACACACACACACACACACACACAAACAAATATTTCTGTGTAAACTGTCTATGGAATTACTCAATGACCAACATATAAAAACAGAATAGTTTACCAGGCATCATTTATATATATGTATATATATAATATAAAGACAGTCTTATGTCTGAACAGAACTATTTGATGGCAACACCACAGCTTTTAAATCCCATATATGGAACTAATTGGACACACGTGTTCAGCACTATTTTTATGATGACCTCAAGGTTTAGAGAGTAACTGAATAATGTGTTTCCAACGAACCGTGTCAGATGACAGCACAATATACCCTTGCTTGCAATTTTGCAACAGTTCACTAAACCCCCTTTTTCTGAAGTAACGAAGTTAAAATACAGGGCGGAAAACGTCTAATGGATAGTTTCTATGGATACCAGGTTAGATTTGAAGACACTTGAAGAGAAGTTAAAATAAACCCTGGGGGCTTTGGTTGCTCTCTGCCACTGGTTCCAAACAAGCCTTAATTAGATTTACTGGTCACAGGAAATGTTCCACCAGATTGGATTTGTTTCAGCTTTAGCTGGAAAAAAAACAACAAACACATAATAAAACATCATTCATACAAATTTCTGGTTATAAATATTATTTATATATATATTACTTAAAATACCTAATATTAAAATATTACAGTGTGTAAATATGAGTTAATCTGTAATTGTGTAAATCTTGAATTTTTGTAAGCCTTAAGGGTTGTATTATGTTATTAGACCTTTATTTTGTGTATTGAGTGTGAATGAACAGAATATGTTAACATGGTTTATATTTAAAACACACAGTTTTTACATGTTGAATATTACTGTAGCTTTTCTGTTACCTGCCCTTTTAAACGCGGTGGTTTTTACAAAGCCCAACCCTCCAAAAAACGTGGCGTATTCTAATTGGTCAGTGGACACAGTGCGTTGTGATTGGCCGAATATCTTAAACTTCCGGCTGAAATGTTACGCCTCTTACCGTAAATGCGAACCAATTATAAAGACAGTAATGGCGCGAGTGTATCAACGGTTCGTGTGTTTTAGCTAGGGTCCGCATTTAATAGTCAAAAATGAATACTTTAATAAATAGTAAAATGTACTTACAAACTCTGATTCAAAAGCGCCGGATTGTTCGAGGAAAGTCGCCCGCGCTAATAGCAAGTGGTCCGCGGAGTGAGTTAAGTCAGCCGCCCGCTGAGGAGAGCGACTCTGCCGCGGAAAGGCCTTCGTTTGCTCTCAGGCAGCACCGGCTTATCAGTGGAAACATCAGTACATACAGATGATAGTTCAGTGACTTCCTGCAGCAAGGTATTAACCTCATTTTTGCAAACACACAGGTCCACGCCTTCTTTCCATGCGTCTATATTTGGGCGTCATTATTCAAATAGTCCTAGAATGTGACGTAGGCATATATGGGCGGAGTCAACTTCTTGACCTGTCAGTTTTGATTACAGTGATAGACTTTGTGGTAGATTTTACGCAGCTGTTTGTGCACGTATAACACACTAAAATAAAACATGATGTTTTATTTTGATGTTTATATCTTTATATGTTTTCAGCAGTCACGTGTGAACTGACATTAGGAATACTGAGGGAAAGTCAGTACTGTTGAGTTTGTCTTGTTTGTGCATGTATCATAGGCATTTACTGCAAAGTGTCTCGGCCCTTTGGAGGATTGCAGTTGGTTCTTGTTAATGCACTGCAGCTTGTGAGAGGTGAAGTTGTCAAAGCGTAAACAGTGTAATGCTTGTGTAACCTTGCATCACACCCATTAATTTTTCATTTATGGCAAAAAATATGTCTGGCTGCCTGAAAGCATAATACAGCTCTCATCTGCTCATCTGATCTGCTTGGGTTCCAAGTCAGGACACATATGAACTTGTGATCTTTGTTAATTTATTTAAATGTAAACATTCTGCGCCATTGATGTTTTTCCCATTAGAAAAAAGGGTTCATCTGGTTTAGCATTCTGAATAACACATCAATCACGCCAACGCAGACAAAAAGGAAGAGTTAAAATTGGACACGGCAGAACTGAAGTCATTAAGATTCATTAGGATGAAATCCTGTAACGTATATCTGCTATTACAAGGTAAACAATAAATATTCCTTGAGAACAATTACGCCTGTACATCATTTATGGAACTTAGTTTTTTCTAACAAAATATGGTGCACGCATGCATTTAAATACAATAAACGTTACAAATGAAACAATAAAACTTGCTTTTGATATGTTATTACTTGTTTACTCTTTACAGAGATTACAGTTTGTACTTTGTACTTACAGTTTGCAATTGCTTTATTTGCTCTGTTTAAGGGATTGTTCACTCAAAAATGATTTTTTTTCATTATTTACTCACCCTCTTGTATGACTTTTTGCTTATGAGAAACAAACTATCTAAGGAGGAACTTATTTTAAAGTGCACTGGTAACCAAACAACAATGGCGCCCATTTACTTCCATTGTATAAACACAAAACCACTGAGACATTTCTCAAAATATCTTCTTTTGTGTTTCACAGAAGATAAATGTCTTATAGGTTTGGACTGACATATGGGTGAGTACATGTTGAAAGAAGTTTCATTTTAAAGTGTTCTGTTCCTTTAAGGAGCACATTTGCTTACTTAAACCCTCATTACTCTGTCATTTTAGCATGTGCAAGAAACTTGGCTCAGGTGAGTGTGAAAAAACAAGCAGCAGATTGAGCATTGAGCACTACACAAGTGTGTGGTCCGACATCAAAAATCTTACATCTGCAGTTAAGTGAGGAATTATCACATTTAAATCTCTTGCTAGCGTACGGTTTAGGTTTATAAATATAAATGAGCACAACACTCCTAAGTGGCCAGTTTGCTACATTTATTGGCACATTAATTATGTTGTCAAGTTGTTTATGTGCTCCCACTGTCCTCCCAGTAGGAAAGGCGAATAATTGTGAGAGTATGAGTAAAATGTGAATTCACGTTGACACTGTCCCTGTTTGTTTTCGTGACTGCTAGCCAAGTCTCCTTAAATGAGAGACGTGCACTCCATCACATTTGTTATAATCGTAAAAAATAAATTTAGATCATTTTATCGCATCCTTTCAAGACAAGTAATTGTCGCTGTCAGGCATCACGTTTTTTTTAAAACAACCTCTGCGTGTCTTTTTGAGGAAATTTGACCAATGACCTGCTCTTCTTTAACGAAGAAGCCTGTAATTACATTTAGCTCATTTGCAATTCCATCTGGAAGTAGAGTGTTCTTCAGTTCTAATAATGTCTGTCCAAGGCTGCGGAGAAGTTTGGATGTTATGAGGATTTAGTCATTACCCTGTGATATTCCCACCAGTGATGGGTTTAAAGGGCTTATAAGGGGCATAAAGACCAATCTCAGTCCTTAGAAAGCAGCAGACAGACGCAACAGACTCACTGAATCATTCTTTCTACAACTGTGTCGTAGCTTGTTTTTTTCAGTGTGCAGTGATTAATATTTATGTGTGAAGTTGTGAGCTGCAGTAGAGCTTCATGGTGTTTGACTCTCAGAATCTCTGTCAGAAGTGGGCAGAAGCCATTGCGTTATCAGGACATTTGTTTCAATGCTTTCCTTCACCGCAGGCAGAAGAAAGAGACAAATAATTGGTTGAAAGCTTAAGGCAGCATTCTTGAAAAGACAGATATCTCTTTTGTTTTCAGCCGTTTTAGCAAAGCAATGAATCCTGGCGCACAGTTTTATAGTGATAGCTCCTCTGCAGGTTCACTCTTATGTTGAGTGCCTCCTTTGTAAGCTTGTTTATAAAAAACTGTTGCTGATTTTGTTTGTGCTGTGCTGTGCTGCGATGCACTGTACTACCGATGTGAAGATGACCTGTGTGTTTGCTTATTGTTTCTCTATTGTATAAAGTAATGAGAAATTACATTCAGACTGTAGCTGTTTGGTGTCATAGATGCTCTTGTTGCATTTATTAACTCTTTATAATCACAAATTTCATCAACATGAGGTAATTTGAACGCTTCTAGCACATTTTTAAAGTATATAGTTGAAGTACAGATACATATGTTGTAAATAATTGTGCATTTTTAACATGTTCTTTCCATTTGTCACATCTACCAGACATTTCTTTCAGTCTCCTGCTGCTTGTATTTGCGGTGTGCGGTTTGGCCCTGCTGGGAGTCATCAGCGTCGCCACCTGGAAACTGTGCTGGGTGCCCTGGCGCAGCAAAGCCCTTTCCTCCAGCGCCACCGCCCTTGCCCCCACCCGTCCGGAGAGAGACCAACACAGAGAAGGTCAAGGTGACTACCACCCAACCCTTGGAGACATCATGGCAGCAGACAAGATGAAGGATCCTGGGAACTTTCTGGAGGCGGCGGTGAAGATTAGTCACACGTCGCCAGATATCCCCGCAGACGTGCAGCTGTCCATGAAGGATCATCTGCTGAGACGTACACGCATCTCGCGGCAGACGACCGAACCCGCCTCTTCCAACAGGTCAGTGTTCTGGAAGAACGAAGAAATGCAACCTTGTGTGTCTAAGGACCTTCATATAGGTCATCAGGGTTTACTGTATATATAAAAACAATTTATATCGAGCCGTTATGAGGTTAGCTCCAATCATTCCTAATCATGTTAATGCTTTAAATCTTGTAAATGTCAGACAGAATTAGACCTGAAGGAGATCTCTGGCTTTTAATGACTAAAAGAAGGTCAGATGGTCGAAACCTGCAGCTGTAGGGCTAGAATTAAACAACTTCTGAGTAAAAACAATATTTTGCAAGAATATTTTTGGAACCCTGCAGAATAACCACAACTATTCTCAGTCACCCTTTAGAATTACTCCATTCATTTGCATTTGTTCATGGGACGTTATTCAAATGTAGATTAGCACCTGGTGTACCTTTGTGATTGAACCAATGCATCCTATCAGAATGATTCAGCAGCCAAATTGTGTCTGAACGTTGCCAGGCACAGTTCCTTCAAGAAGCACCTCCCCAGACAGATGCACCATGTCACCAGCCTGGACCGCGGAAGTGAATTTTTGGACGTGGAGGACCATCCCACCTGCACCGCTGCCTCTCTTGGGCGCATCCAGCCGGAACTCTACAAACAGAACACAATGGAGGCGGACGAGTCGTCCAAAAACGGCACAGATAAAACATGTGGCAAGATCAACTTCTCCCTAAAGTACGATTACGAGGGAGAGCTTCTTCTCGTCACCATCCTCAAGGCTTCCGACCTGCCTGCCAAGGATCTCTGCGGCAGCTCCGACCCCTACGTCAAGATCTACCTGCTGCCCGACCGCAAGCGCAAGTTCCAGACCAGGGTGCACCGCAAGACCCTCAACCCCACGTTCGACGAAACTTTCCAGTTCCCCATCCAATACGAGGAGCTGGGGACCAGAAAACTCCACCTGAGCGTGTTTGACTTTGACCGCTTCTCAAGGCACGACATGATTGGGGAGGTGATACTGGACAACCTATTTGAAGTTTCGGACCTCACGAGGGAGACATCTATCTGGAAAGACATTCAATACGCTACCAGCGTAAGTCAATTTATTCTCTTTATTACTTACCGAGTCAAAGCACAACTGGTGATTTGTCAAATTAATGTGCTTTATGTCACATTATTGTGACCCTAATGATTTGGTTTTCTAGCAGTCCAGTCGTATTCAGCATTTGCTGAAAACACAAACAATGAATAATTTGTTGATTCATAAAGTATGTGTCCTATGGGGTGTGATATAGTAATTTGTCTAAACTGGAATTACCAAACAAGAAAAATTGTGCAATTTAAATTAAGTACTAAAAACATAGTGGGGGGCAATAAACAACAGTCACCGCCTTGCCAAGTATAAGACAATTCTGTGTCTGCAATATTCTACGCCTCAGCACTTTACGAATCTAACTAACTTTTGGTAAACAAATTACATTTATTTCACGTTATTTTATTAGATGTTAGAACCTTGTTACCCAGTCATTTGAAGATACTGTTTGTTCAAAGCAGAGGTTTATTCATACCTGATTAAGGTAACATAATGAATCCATGTATTATATTTTGGGAAATAAATGCTCAGTGCTCCTAAAATTCTTCAATAAGGCCGGACGATTCATCTTCTGCTTTTCTAAGTGTCACATACATAATATTAATGTGTTGCACTTCCTGTTATGGGGTTATGAAGTTGCATGAGGATATAAAGTCAGTAAGTGTGCTATTTTGATCCTGGTGTAGCAAATATAAGCAGTGGCAATGTTCTCTATGGTATGGCTTTTAGACATGCACTCCAATCCCCTATTGCTTATCTGCGGCAGTTGACGGGATTGTGCTGCGGCTCTCAGTTCCACCTGCCACTCATTGAAAATAAATTGTGGCCTAGCGGGAAACTTTTTCCAAGCAGCTTCCTAATGCTTCCGAGCATTTTATGTCTGGTCTAGCCTAAGGCTCCGTGCTGTGAGTCCATCGCCACTCGTACATTAACAGAGGTTACTGTAGGGAGCATTAATGCCTCCGGAATTCAAATACATGCAGTTTTAATAAACTGTGTGGAAACATTTTGGAGTTATCCACTTAAACATCAAAGTACATTGTTGTATATTGCTGTTACTTCCTTTTTTTAGGAATGTTGGGAACGCTTCCAATGATAAAAACACCAACTCTGAGGTAATAACCTGCAAGTAAAACAGTGGCTGTCTAATGCTAGCGGTTTCACATATACGTTAGCCTGAATCAGCCTCTTATGTTAACGTCCTTTAGAGGTAATTTAGAGGTAATAATACTCCCGTATTATAACACGACTAGCGTGTTCAGCCATGACTTTACAGTGCTGAGAGAAGACATATAATTTCAGGTGATTGATTACAGTACATGCTACACATCATTAAACTCAGTTGTTGAGGTGTCAACATCGTAAATATCTTGAGATTGTGGGATCGAGAAGTACAAAATTGGTTTGATGCATTCAATCTGTCTCCATTCTCATAAACATACCTGTGCAGATTAATGTCCATTATGTTTTTTATAGACCCTCTGACATTTGGGTTTGGGGACAATCAAATAATCTTCAGTTCTGTTTCCTCTAACCTTATGCAGCATTTCAGTAGCACAATGTGGCCATAAACATACTGCAGAGTTTGAAAGTGACACACAGTTACATACAATAGTGAATCCGTAAGGTTTCACATGTGCATGGAATACCAGAGTCACTCCTCATTTGCAAAGTTTGACATTAACTATAACAAACTGTTTCAGCAGACAAAATCTGGTTTGGAGAGAGACTCACTCTGTGCAAAATAGTCATTGTTTTCTGTGCAAAATAGTTGTTGCATTAATGCATTAACTAGTCTGTTTTGTACACATCAATTTAATTCAAATTCAGTTGTCTGAACTGCATTTTTGGCACTGAATTTAATTGTAGCATAAGGTTGTCACTTGCATAAACAACACAAATCTATGTGCACAGAAATGGATTAGCATTTAGAAGAGTAGCAACAACCTTATTTAGTTGCAGTGTATGTACACTGTATTTTGGCCTGTGTGGTTTTAATCTGGATTGTCAGAAAGACAGTTTACACACAAAAATTAATTTAATCCAAATTCTGTTTGTAAATATTGTGATTTATTAACATAATTTTAATGATTTGCTGGACTTTGATTGGGAACATCTGTCTTTCCATTTGACTTCACAGGAGAGTGTGGATTTAGGAGAGATAATGTTCTCGCTCTGCTACTTACCCACTGCAGGGAGACTCACACTTACTGTCATCAAATGTAGAAACCTCAAAGCTATGGATATTACTGGTTATTCAGGTAAGCTCTGTCTATTAGCCTCCATCTTCCTGTTTATCAATTTGGACAGACACATTTTTCATCGTCAACAAAGCTATTACAAGTCCATTTGTCAAAGATATTCAGAGCAGAAACAAACAAGGAGCAACGCTTGAGAAATTCGTGTCTCACCTACCTTCTCTGTTGGCAGATCCGTACGTGAAGGTGTCGCTTATGTGTGATGGAAGGCGCTTGAAGAAAAAGAAAACTTCTATAAAAAAGAATACGTTGAACCCGACATATAACGAAGCGATTATATTTGACATCCCTCCAGAAAACATGGATCAAGTCAGCTTGCACATATCAGTTATGGATTATGATCTGTGGGTAATATTTAATATCTGTTATCTTTGATGATTTGATCTAACGTTGGGGTGGTTTTGTAGCTGTGGTGGCATCTGAATATAAAATTATAGTAAATTTAACCTGTTAAAAAGCCCATTATAATAAAACTACATTATCATAGATGTCAGAATAGAGTAATGCCAGTGACAATTCAAAATGGCTTTTTAATAAAATCTTTATGGACTTGTGCGTAACGTAAATATAATCTAAAAATGTACCTGAAGAAGCTTGCTGTTGGTTGACTTTTGAAAAATGACCTTTAACGTACATATTAACTTTTGTTTTTATTTTATTTTAAGTTCTGTTGATGTTTTTATATTGGATTAAAATTATCTTTATCTTAATATATGTCAAAAACATTTGTTTTTTTTATTGGTTATTTTCAATTGGAAAATTGTCTATAGTCATCTGCATTATTCAGCAGTAACGTATATTTTTTGGCACTTTGAAAATTTCAAATACATTGTTAACAGTAATTATAATATATTCTATTTTAAATTACGGTTTAAAAATGTTTCACTTCATCACCTTTTCCACCACAGTAGTAGAATGATGCAACTTATTATATTTACTCCAAAATCTCTTTGCTGTATCTTTGCTGCATTTCGGTGGACAGAGTGGGACATAATGAGATCATTGGAGTCTGTCGTGTGGGCATTCATGCTGAGGGTCTGGGCAGAGACCACTGGAATGAGATGCTAGCGTACCCCCGAAAACCCATCGCTCACTGGCATTCGCTTGCAGAGTCCAAGAAATCTGAGAAGGAGGTGAATGTTTCCCGAGTGGAAAAGTTCAGTTTCAGTTCAGTTGCGTGAAAGACTATGGCACTTAAATATTTCCCTCTCCCTGTCTTTTTTATCTGTCTCTTTTTCAGTGGAAGACTCGCACAGCAAGTTTTGACAGTCAGGGTTCGTGTCCGTCCCCCAGACTTCCCTCCAGCCCCTAAGTGAGAAAGAGTCTCTCTCTGCATCTTCACAATAGCCAGGGATCTCCCAGGAAATGGTGAGACTGCGATACGTCCTTAGACAACATGT
Source organism: Yasuhikotakia modesta (assembly GCA_036877545.1). Lineage (NCBI taxonomy): Eukaryota > Metazoa > Chordata > Actinopteri > Cypriniformes > Botiidae > Yasuhikotakia > Yasuhikotakia modesta. Next base: position 7,146 of record JBAJNP010001878.1, on the reverse strand, counting down.
GACACGACATATGTCTGGGTGGACATGTATCATGACACAGGAAGCAGGATGATGCAGTCCAAACCTTTCATGCATATAGTGCATCTGAGCCTAGCCAAGTTTAGCTTTTTTGTGTTCAGATTGAATTCAGATTGAATTCAGATTGACATATTGCTTTTTGCGTTGGGTAAATCCACAAAGAGGCTGATTAAAACACTTCAAGATGAATTTGAAACCTCCCCAGATAGGTTAGGGTGTTTTGTTAATGAATATTGTATAATTGGTATTTGTATAATATATTTTCATTGGCATTATGATAGTATGAAGATATAGTTTATTATATACTGTATTTAGCCATAACTTTTCATTCTTTTTTGTTTTCTTTGGAAATATAATACATGTGAGTTTTTTTAGGGGAGAGTATTTTAACAAGGTTATGTGAAGTCCTCAACCTACCGGCTTATTAGATTATTGTTTACAGAGAAGAGATATTCATTGTTCTTCCTTTAGTTTGTGAAGTGGTGAAATTGTTCTGTTACCAAAAAGACAAATGCCAAGAGCCATTTATATCATGTCTACAGAAATCTCATCCTCTGTGTATAAATTACTTTGTGGTTTTGTTTTTGATTTGCTTTGTTTGTATTTATGATGTAGACAAACATTTTAAAGCTGCAAATCAAAACTTTTGGGTTAAAACTAAAGTTATTGAGCAAGGTTATAAAAGATCAGTGTTCAAGATGGTCTTCTCTCGTTACCCGATTCACAAAGGTAAGCTTATAATAATTTATTTAAGGGGCCAATTTTCCAAGATAAAAAAAAATGTTGTTGACTTAAAACATGTGAAATACTTTCATAAGGTAACCTGCAATTTTATTGTTCAAACAGAGGTGGCAGTAGAGAGCTAGAAGTTACGGATTGCATCTTTAAGTTGCTGTTAATAAATACTTTAATTTGCTATCATTTTCTTCAGTCTAATTCTGCTCGGTTTATTGCAGCCACGCAAAACTTTATGCTCCATGTTCTCTAATGTACATCTGGATAATATGGTCATAATTTCACCATGCAGTGATTGTAGCTTCCAGAGTAAAACCATAATGATTATCAAGGATCATGTTGAGCGCATGCCAAATGTGAAGAAGTTCGAAACATCTTGGATTTCTACAAAGACTTGAAGTAACATTATTATGTAAAAATTTAATTTTAAGTGTTTAATCCGTTATCTTTCACCATTTTACAACAACTGACTTTTGTATTTTACATAATTTGTGACAAATGTTCATCGTTCTGTATTTTTCCTGTTACTCTTGAGATGTTTCTTCAAATAACATGATGGATTTTGTTGGTTTACCTGGCTGGAATCCACTATCACAGTAGTCATGGGATTACTGGTTCTGTATGAAATGTCTGATTCAGTGCTGAGGAGCAACTTTCCACTTTTATATTGACAATTTGTATTTGTAATGTACAGTAATTGTTTCAAAACAGCCCCTTGTACTTCAAAGGTGAAATTAAAGTTCTTGCTTCTATCTGCTTCTTGTTGTTCTCCCGTCTTTTCATGTCAATTGTTTAATATCTTTAGACGGTCAGTATTTATGAAGGTTTATTCATCTTGCCTGTATTTAAAATTTGCTGTAAAGATGCATAATGTTGTTTACAAACCAGTAGCCAAGTAACGCTTTTAATAACCACCAAGACATTAATAATGCCTTTACTTAATAACAGCACATTTCTTGTAAGGTAAAAAATCTTTTTAATAGTTCTGCTCCAGGCAAACTACGTCAACACTTTCTGAGCCCTATACATTGGTTTTTAGTGGGCAACCTAACTAAACACAGGTGTCCAAACAATCATATATTGTGCTTTACTTTTACACTCTGTAACTATCAAGTTCAAGACATACTGACATGAGACTGTTTAAGATAACGATAACAAGGGCATTTTCTCTCCAGCTCTGCTCTCCACAATCTTCAGCATACGTTCTACACATCCAACTTCTTTTTCATTTGGAGTTTGTAGAGGATTTGATAGCCATCGTCCCAGGCATACAGCAACCGCTCCACCGGGCTGTATTTGAGACTGGAATGAGTGCCGTATCGCTTGGGAAAATACACATGGGGGGCGTCGTCATTCGTGACCATATCGCTGACATCAAAGACGCACTGAATTCTGGAGCGACTGGGAAGTTTGGAGTTGTAGACCACGTAGACCGTACCACAGATCACGAACGCCGCCTCTGCATTCTCCCTCAGGCAAGGAGTGTCCCACATCTGCTCAATGTCCAGCGTTTTGGAGTCTACCTTCGCAAGAGAGACGTGCCTCTCGTTCTCCTGAGTGGCAAAGATGGCCCAAAGACCTTCTTCATCTACCGCTAGATCGATGAAGGTCTCAGGATTCAGGCTGTAAACAGGAAGGTGGTTTTTGGCAGGAAAAACAGCACTGTCCACAACTATGCCTTTCTGAAGATCAAACTTCATCAATCTCATTTCCTCACCCTCCTTCATAAAGTACAGGTGGTTGTTGTAAACCGCGTGGCCCATACCACGCCAGGCCGAGGGGAGCTGGACGATGGTGGCCGCAGATGTACCTTGAGAGGACGTAAATTCACGGACCGTACCAAACTCGTACAGGGTCTTTTCATCTGTGCCGTTTAAGACGTACACCTTGCCCGTGGAACCTCCCAGGTCTTTTGTCCACATTCCTTTAGGACCGCCCACTCGTTTGAGGATCTTCATGGCTTTGATGCTGGAGATCATGTCACTGCAATCTAAACATAACAAAGTACATAATGAAAGTATAAATTCAACTCCACATATACTGAATAGCAGCTTTAATGTTAGTCTCGTCTTGTGTAATGCTGTTTTCTTTTTTAACTTTGACAATCTGGGTCATTACGGGAACTGTAATTGTATGACAAACAACCTACTAAAGGTTGTTTGTCTAAAACAACTAAACAAACTAAAGGACAGATTTTCTGGTAAACTTCCCATTTCATTTTAAATCCAACACCTTGTGGGCACGTACACCAGTTATTTTTAGAAAACATTATTTAATGAATCATCAAATATTTCTTGTCACTGACTCTGTAATCTGTCTTGGGCTTTCTGTAATAGAGAACATCAGATGTGTGGCTATTTACTATCAGAAAGCAATATAGAGCTATTGAAGTATAAAGACACTGTAGAAAGGGTCCCGATTCGCCCTCCAGCTCAGTAATGACTGTCTTTCTGACTGATGAAATAATACGTTTTATTTAGCACTTTTAAGTGCTTTCTATACTAGTGTTTCAGAAAGATCCAGAGCACTATATGATGTTTTATGTGTATATGCTGTATGCCACTTACTCGCCGAAGCCTTTGTCTCATTAACAGCTTCTTAAAACCTCATCTTGAAACAGCTATTGCTCATGACACGGTGCTGTATTCACGACAAACATTAAAGTAGTTCATCCAAAAGATGAAAAGGCTGTCATCGTTTACTCAACCTAAAGTTGTTATAACCCTGTATGACTTTGGATTAGTTTTTAATGGCTTTCGTGGAACAGCAAAGTTCAGGAGTGTCAGAAATGCTCGTTTTGCATTGCATGAAAGGGGATTTTAAAACATAATTCCACATGACTTTTCTTAAACTTTTCTTTCATTTCTTTGCACAGGAAAGACAATATTCACTATTCAATGTGAAGACTAGTCACAATTTAATTCAATTTAGTATTGATAGATAGTATTGATAGTATCAATACATAGTATTGATTGTTCTCATTTGTTCTGAACTCATTGCACAGAAGACAGAGGTCAGATGGACTTTGAATAACATGAAAGTCAAACTCATCTACGACAGCATCAACCGAGTGTGACTTTCCTGAAAGCTTGTTACCTGTGAGTTTGGAGTACTTGGATTTATTCCTCTCCTTTATGACCGTCACCTGCTGCTCCACCAGCTTGTCATCCACGTCCACGCAAGGCTGCGCGCCGTTCTGCGTTTCGAGGTAGTCCATCTCCCTCTCCACGCGATCCACGCGCGTTCCCACTGTGTCCAGCTCGCTCCGCAGCGCCTCCTTGTTCTTGTCCAGGCCCTCCAACTGCGCCACCATCTGCTGCTTGAACTCGCGCAGCTCGGAGGCGTAGCGACTGGTCTGCTCGTGCCACAAGGAGATGCGATCCTGGCGGTGGAGAAAACAACAAAAACAAACCACAAGAGGGTTGGTTTCAACTGTATATCCTGCGTGCGTCTTCCAGATGGGCTGAAGGCTTTTCAGATCATTTGCTTGGGGGGCCCGTTAGTGGCAAGCCTGCTTGCTTAGGCTAGTAGTTACACTATAAGTATTGTTTTCAGATCGCGTTCACGCAACTATAAACTTATAAAGACCGCATCAGACAGCCTGTCTCCAGCGTAAAATATTCAAAGATAAGCCCTCCCCTGACAGCTGCAGGACTTTGGCATTGAAACAGCATCTTAGACGCTGAAATGGATCAACCTTGGAAGCAAATTCGCTTTTTTGATGTTGTGACTCAAAAGAAGGGAAAAAAGAAGCGTTTTAGCATAATCACATGAGATGACTGGCCTGCGAAGAACTGTAAGTGCAGACTCAGCACAGAACGGAGCAGAGAAACAAAATTTCCTTCATGTGGCCAAATCCAAGACGCAGGACACACGGGGAGTATGAATCCTGGCAGTGGAAGTGGAGTAAAAGGAGAACACAAGAGAGACAGTGTGTGTCCGTCTGTTTTATATTAGATCATATCTGTGTGTTTGTACAAGGTTTTGTCATGCATGCATTGGGAAAAAACCTAAAACTGTAGGTGTAAACATCTAGCAGACCTTTTTATCCAAAACAACCTAAAGTGCATTCAAGGTATATAATTTATAACCACATGTGGTTCTTGCAAATAAAACCTACAGCATTTGTGATGCTAACACAAATGAGCATGACTTTGTTTAGCAACAAACTAAACAAACAAACTTTAAAAAGCACCTCTTTGTCATTAGGCACAGAAACATTTTCCTGATTTATGAGGTCACTTGTTGCTTTTAACTTTTTATAATGCCTTATAACATTTTACAATGTTATAGATTATTACAGTTAATGATAAATTCACCGAAACACTAAAATACTTTTTTCAGAAGCTATTTTTAACTGACCAAGTGTCATATTCCAAATACCATGTAACTGAACAGCATGCTCAAACAAATGGCCTGTTTATCCAAAGTTTAGCCTATTGTCTTGCCTGTAGCGCTAGACTTTAGTTCTTGTCTCAGAAAGTTCCAGTATCCTGCCAAATTCTGTCTGGAGGCCAGGGTCTGGCTGGGAGACACGCTTGTTCTTACCTCAATGGCAAGAAGTCTTCTCTCCAAATATTCCATAAGTGCCTGCTGCTGTGCTCCAACCAGGCCGGAGAGAACGAGGACGAGGAGCTGAAGGGCTCTCATCTTAAAGACTGGAGGTTATTGCCTAGAAACAGTGAGTGTGTTAGTATGTGTGGAAAAGCCCTCATGCAGAGGCACTGACTTGGCTGGAATGTTTTGAGGAAGAGTGGAGCGAGAGGGCGGGGCTTAAAACATCTGGACCACCTCTTTGCTTTCTTTTTCCAGAGAGCTGGATCAAATGCTTGTGTCCTTTTCTGGTAAAACAAAGAACTAAAAAGAGAGTGTTTCAATATTCATATTTCTTACATAACCATAACTCACAAGTGATCAGTCCACTTTGTTCAATAAATAATGGTCCCAAATATGCGCTGGAGTCAAATGTGCAATAGGTCAACAGCAAAATAAACATGGTTTGAAAAATATACTAGTTAGAAAGATGTCTTGCCCTTTTCTCTTCATCTTTATTTTCCTTGGAGAACCGCACAGGGCACATTCATTCTGTTGCATAACATTAGATAATTTCCCAGCACTGAGTCATTTTTCAGTCTAGTCTAAACTATTGGAGAGCTTCACTGCTGGTGTCTTTAACAGTGTGAGGTGAATGAAATTTTTGCTGCTATTCACAGTGACCATTCAATGTGTAGGACTGTTTTAAACAATCTTTAAACATTATTTGTTTGCAGGTACGTTTGTTTTTGGCAAACGTTTATACTATTCTTATGGTAAGAATGTCCAAAAGGAACTAAAATAAAAGTCACAAACATTATTGCAAAAGTCATAATATAGCTATGTTTAAATTTAAACTCTGATGACCAAAACTGATTCAGTTTTGTCGTGTTTGTCTCTATACTACAGATTTATAATAATAAATTAATAAAATACAACAAAAGATTATATCCACTAGGGGGCACTCCAATACAACGTCGTTGCAAACCAATGCATAAACATGCAAAACATGCAGCGCCAGGTGTTAACATTTACTTCCTCTTCCTGTTTTTTGGGCACAAAGGAAATGATTGTTGAGAGATAACCTGTTCTTTTCTGTAAAACTTAAAGTTCTGTTTTGAACCTTTGGGTTCATTTTTATTTTCAATTCATTAATTACTAACAAAAATATTTTTTAGATTAAATCTAATTAATGAACAAGTTTAGAAATGCTGCAGATGTATGATTGTTATAAGCATAATGTGTAATTAACACTTACACATTACACAGGGAGTTATAGATCTATATCCTGTGTGTGTGTGTGTGTGTGTGTGTGTGTGTGTGTGTGTTGTGCAGAAGTACACAATACACAGATGCCATCACATAAACTGTCTGCATACAGAATAATCAACACTACCATCTAACTCTGAGATTTCAGAGGTCGCAGCTTAAAAATTGTGGTGACATCTCTAGTCACATTCCTGGTTTAAATTCCTTCCTTTCCATCAGCTTAGGAGACTGCAAGTAAAAAAAAAATAAGATAAACAAACTAAGATAACCTGTCACAATACTTTAAAACACAGATTTACTCCCAAACCTAAATGCAACAGGGGAGGCATGTTGTATTTAAGAACCCTAATTTGTCCCTGGCAGGCTGATTAAGACCTAACCTCAGATTCACCCATCCTGACCTTAAACAGAGCATGTTTAGATCTCATCAGCCTTGAGGCACCTTGCAGGTATCTGGCTTTTTGGGTAAGAGTGTCTTCTCCTCACTTCCTGGTAGCAGTCACTGTGTGGTTAGACCTCTGTCTCCTGTCATGCCATTTGTTTTGCATTTAACTCTTTTATGCACAGTGCATTGGAAACTAAGCCTTCTTG